>BLSH010502083.1:199527-210107 GCA_018402905.1 Glandirana rugosa
AGAGAGGGTCGACGCCCTACAGGAACGACTCAAAGAAGGTGTACCCCCGCGGGGAGGTGCCCGGGGGTCCTTCGCCGGGGGAGGGGGGGGAAGAAGTCCCCTTCTAAGACTCGGCCTCCACCGAAATCCCCAGAATCTCTGGGGCCCCCTGGACAGACTACTCCTTTGCGATAGCGTTCAGAAAAAACGTGCAGTCAGAGAGGGGGAACGGCGTGGTTGTTGCCATTCACGGAAGAGGAAATGGTCAAAAAATTCATTGTAAGGATAAGACTTGGGGGCCCTGGGGGGCCTAGAAGACCCGCACACATAGGCAGCCCGCGATTCGCCTGTTTGATCTAACTTCAGCGTGGTGCGAATGCCAGCGATAATGGTGGCTACCAGCACATTGTCACAGGCTCTTGGACCTCAGTCCCCATGTCACCACCCGTTTCCTCATCAGACAGGTCCCCCGGGGTCTCTAAGACCCCTAAAGCCACCTCCGGCTCAGAATCTTCCCCTGAAGAAGGGGGGGGAGGGGGCCGCTTCCTGGGGGCCCGTGGAGGGGCGCCCCCATGTGGAAGAAACTCAGCAAGGACATCCCGCAGCTGGGAGAGATAAGCCCCTTGGTCAGACTGCGTGGCAGCTGAAGCCACCTCAGTAGGTTCAGCAGGGAGATCAGCCATTACTTTAGGGATGGATGGATGGATGGATGGATTGAGGGAAGGGACGCCCCCACACACAGCCACACACCCACAGGACCTAGAGGACAGCACCCCACCGCCACCAGTACCCAGAGGGAGCCCAGCTATACTTGCTGTTTTTTGTGCCTGATAGCGCCAAAATCGCTCAGAAGAACTGCCTCTGTCAGCCGTTTTCAGGGAGAAGAAGAAGCTGCATCCACGTGTAGAAATGCAGAGCATGCAGTGAAGATGGCCGCCAGGAAGCACTAGAGGGTGAGCACACCTCTCAGGCAACTTGCAGTACCGATTCTGGCCGCCCGAGCGCTAGAGGGAAAGTCCCATAGACTAAAAACGTCCGCGGCTATGGCAAAATGGCGGCGGTCCACGGCAAAATGGCGGCCGAAGACCGCATGCCGATGTGGACGAGAAGGCTGAGCGGAGGTACAGCGCTGGGCAGGGGGGTGGGGATGGGGGCTGGCAGGGGGCAAGATGAGAGGCCGATTCCCACCCGGTGGCTACCCCGGACAGCTACAGGAGCAGAGAAAAAAATCGCATGTGCGGACGTCGGGCCCTCTCACTCCCCATGTGGGGAGGGAGGCAGGGCGCTCACTTACCAGTCCGACGCCACGGTAGCCACCCGGATGCAGACTTTTCACCCTTGGCGGGGGGTCGCTGCAGGCCCAGGGTCACCCTGCCGAACGAATCGCGAAGGGGACCAAAATGGGGGATCTCGCCCCGGGCCACCCGCACGGAACGGGTAAGATGCGGCGGGTCCCTGTGTTGGGGCCGGCTTCGCATCATGTTGGCCAGGTCGGGGAAAGTACAGAGCACAAAGACCCTCGATGCCCCGACCGGCTTCTTGATAGCAGATCATCTTGATTGCAGAAAAAAGGAAAAAGAAAATAAAAAAGAAAAAATGGTCACAATAGGACCGCAGTTCCCATAGGGAAGCCAGGTCAACTCCTTGCAAACTAGGCATTGAAACTGGAGAGTTCCTCTGTGAGGGGGGGTTTTAATGTAGGAAAGGAGGACGGCCCCCAGGGGAGGGGCCAGCTGAATTCTTTCCCTGCCTAGTTAACTCCTGGTAAGACGAACATAAAACCCACAAAGTCAAGAAGAGCTGCGTCTGTCAGTGAACGTAGGAGAAAAAACGTCTGCAGCTAAAAACAGCTGCTGTAAAACAGTCAAAAAACGTCCTGTGTGCATGAAGTCTGAAGTCACATTATTGCAGATTACCATTGCACAAGACTAGTTAGCACCTTACCATTTAGGCTCCATTCACAAGGTGCAAAAATTAGTTGCATATGCAGGGCAGTGTTTTACCAGCACCTGTATAACTTTTTTTTTTCTTTTGTACGTATCCATTGGTTCACATGGCTGTACAGACACAGTCGCTGTGTCTGAACATGCCATGTGGGTCATCCAATGCACACAGGGCGAGTTCGGAGAACGGGAGCTGCATTGTCTTTTGGGGACACCGCAGCTGTGTCTGAATCTGTTGTAATAGTTAATGGGACACCGGCACAGGGATGCGCAATACGCCTGTGCTGGTAAGCCCGTCCTGCATTGGTGAATGCAGCTAAACACCCCTAAATGGTCAGGTGACCCGTGTGAATGGGGCATTACTGATAATTAAAAATTAAACTAGCTGGGAAATCAACACAAAGTCAATTATTATCCTCTTAATGCTTACCATTGTTCGCTTATCAGCCTCCTCTTCCTTGTGGTTTACAGCTCTCCATGGCAGTCGAGGACACCAGTTTTCAACCTAAAAAAACAAACAAAAAACAAAACACTGTTACAAACCCCCCCCAAAAAAATGTAACAATGACCATTGAGTAATTTGGCAATATAGAAGCCATATTTAAAGGAAGGAAAAAAAAAAAAAAGAGACAGACCATTAAATAGCAACTAAAAAGGATGTTAGGCAACGTACCTTGCAGAAGACAGCTATAGCTATTCAGATTTACATGAGAATATGTAATGTGAACTTGCATAGATAACACTGCTAATGTTTCCTAAGCAAACAGAATGCAACAAAGGTTGTTTCCAGAGTATTCCCTTCTGTAGAATTATTAATGCACGCTTCAGTCCTATATTCTGAGGTCAACAGCATTAAAGAGCACGCAACTTATCGCAAATTAAATCAAGAAAGTTGGCAGTTACACACTTTCAACTTTTCCATTACTTCTGCTGTCCATTCTAACTTCCTGTGTAAAGAATAAATATAGATCTCAAATACATGAACTAAACATTTTTTACCTTCATGCATTCTGTGCATGAAGGTAAAAAATGTGTCAGCATCCCCCCTCACCCCCTTTTTTACTTACCTGAGAGCTGTCAGGCGGCTTCCCATGGGGGCACTGGCCAGAGGATGGGGCCAAGAGCGACGGCGGGGGACCCGAAAAAAGGAGGTTCCCGGCCGCTCTGTGCGATTCCATTGCACAGACCAGGTAAGTATAGACATGTTTTTTTAAAATGTATCTTTACAATCCCTTTAATACAAAATGTATAATGTCCAGAATTGCCTCCCCACCTCCATTCGATCATCTTCTTCTCTGAGGTCTAAAAATGATTTTAAGACCCCTTTCACACTTGTGCGAGTTGTCCTGCGATATGGGACTGCAAAGTCCCATGACAAGTCATTCCCCATTATTTCCAATGAGTACCGTTCATATCTGTCAAGTCGCGCCGACTTCAAAATAGTTCCCTGCATTACTTTGGTCCAACTTTGATGCAACTTGAGGTCCACAGACTTCAATGTTAAACCCTCAAAGTCTCATGCAACTTGCACCTGAATAATATAGATGTGATTTCTGTATTATTTCTGTACGACTTTCTAACATGTTTTCATTGAGCCAAAGTTGCAACAAAGTCGGACCAAAGTCGTACTGATCCCAAATCGCAGTAAAATTGCGATAAAATCGCAGCGCACAAGCATGAAAGGGGCCTTAAGCGTATCTTAACCCAAGAACAAATGTGACAAAATGCAGCTTTCCCAGTCCTTAGGATGACGTGGTAAGTGCACTATTTTTCTTTTTCCTTTCATTGTTCCCGCTGATCCTGCCAGTAACACTGTACTAAGGCGACTACACTCACTGTACCACAGGGGTCAGCAACCAGTAGATCGCAGACAGGTGACTAGTAGATCTTGGTCTTGGGTTGCTGACCTGCCATTCCAGAGCATCCTACAGAGTGCAATACAGAGGGGACTACTTGTAAAGTTGGAGCTGTAGAAGGGAGCAAGAGCCACATAAAACACCACAGGAGCTGCGCTAACAAGTCAGAGTTCATAATAGTCCATAAATTTGTTTAGAATATTAGTTGCCAAAGGGCAGACTTCCACTAAGATTTTTCACAAACTCAATAATTCTGATATGGTTAAAGGAATGAAAGGAGATCCACCACCACCAGGAATCAAGGCTTACCAGCCTGCAGCTTTAACAGCGCTATATGAAGTAGTGTCTTGTCCTCCTTAGTATGCCAGTTCAGGGAAGGATGGATCTCCTTGAGTGGTACCCCGTCCAGTACGCCTCCCAGGTCATGGTATCAAAGTAGTGAACATATGAAAAGAAAGGACCATATGGTGTAGTACGCTCTAAACTCTTGTTGGTTAGTAAGTAAACCATACATCAACACCCGTGTGTATCAGCATATTAGGTGCAAACCACCACCACCAGGAATCAAGGCTTACCAGCCCGCAATACTGTCAACGCGGTGTCAGTGCGGTGTGCACTAAATCTTGTCTTCCCTTACATACACCAAAAGTGACCGGACCGAGATTCCCCACCAGGTGGATCCAATCAGAGCTCACAGGGGGTTCCGGATCGGATGCGACATATATGGGGAGAGGAAGGCCACATAGTGCAATACTGTACCAAATTTTTTTATTTCACCGGCTCGTAATATTCGGTGAGGAAGGGCGCGCCGACGTACTATACCAAATTCTTTTATTTTCAAACGATATAAAAACACTCACATTTAATGCAAAGAAATCGCACAGTTTAAAACAGCCGGCTCGTAATATTCATCGACGTTGGCGCGCCCTTCCTCACCGAATATTACGAGCCGGTGAAATAAAAAAATTTGGTACAGTATTGCACTAAGTGGCCTTCCTCTCCCCATATATGTCGCATCTGATCCGGAACCCCCTGTGAGCTCTGATTGGATCCACCTGGTGGGGAATCTCGGTCCGGTCGCTTTTGGTGTATGTAAGGGAAGACCAGATTTAGTGCACACCGCACTGACACCGCGTTGACAGTATTGCGGGCTGGTAAGCCTTGATTCCTGGTGGTGGTGGTTTGCACCTAATATGCTGATACACACGGGTGTTGATGTATGGTTTACTTACTAACCAACAAGAGTTTAGAACGTACTACACCATATGGTCCTTTCTTTTCATATGTTCACTACTTTGATACCATGACCTGGGAGGCGTACTGGACGGGGTACCGCTCAAGGAGATCCATCCTTCCCTGAACTGGCATACTGAGGACAAGACACTACTTCATATAGCGCCGTTAAAGCTGCGGGCTGGTAAGCCTTGATTTCTGGTGGTGGTGGATCCCCTTTCATTTCTTTAACCATATCAGAATTATTGAGTTTGTGAAAAATCTTCGTGGAAGTCTGCCCTTTGGCAACTAATATTCTCAACAAATTTATGGACTATTATGAACTCTATGACTTGTTAGCGCAGCTCCTGTGTTTTATGTGTGTATACTGAGACTGAGTATTTGAGTTGCCGCTCCACCTATGTTGATTTTTTACGATTAGCGCAGTGTTTTTTAATTAATTAAGAGCCACATAAGCTGATGCCACCCGTCTAGTGCCGGCTCCTGTCCCATGCAGAGTGACACCAACTGCACTTCACCTCTTATCCCGGCTAGCGGTCTCCAGAGTGGTGCCAGCAGCAGGAAAGAAGAGATCTTCAAGTCAGTGTGAAGCAATACACCGGGCATAATAGTATAGGGCTGCTTTCACAATGTGCTACGGTTTACCCACACCGTGGGTGCAATGCACCTGTAGCTTTGTGGATTTGCTGCGCTTAGCCATAGACTTCTATTATACCCTGCTGTTTTTCCACCCCCTAACTTTACACGTGAACGAGCAAAGTGCTGCTCCTCTGAAAAGTAATCTGAGTGTGTTGATAGGTGGTGAGGAGGCGATATGTTGCATTCTCACCACCTAATTTATACCCATGATTGCCGTGCAATGCACACATTTGCGACGAGGTAGTCCTGCAATTAAAAGTTTAAAGCAGGAGTGAGGAAGCGACTCTGTGCCCGGTGTCCTTTGACTTCTCCCAAGTTGCTCAGGTAGATCTCTATCTCTTTAAAGAGGAAGTAAACCCAGATTGGGTTTACTTCCTCTACAGTCCCCTGTAAATTAGAAGCATAATGGGCTACTATGCATCGCATAGTAGACCATTATGTGCCACTTACCTGGAAACAAAGCCAGCGACGTCCATCGCTGTCCCCTGTGCTGGCCGCGTCCATCTTCTGCCCCTCTTCCTTCCGGGGCCACGACTCCGGTCAGTCACAGCGCTGTGACTGGTCGGAGTCGCGTGACGTCACTCCCGCGCATGTGCGTGGTAGCCGCCAGTCACGGCACGGAGGCCGCTTCTTCACTGTGCATGTGCCGCCGCAGAACACTGCATATCTCCTGAACCGTGCAGGTTTGGGAGATATGCAGGGCACCTACAGGTAAGCCTTTTTCTAGGCTTACATGTAGGTTAAAGTGGTTGTCACAGGTTAACAGCCACTTTAAGGTTGCCTACCCCTGCTTTACCATATGCTATGGTGAAGCAGCATGACTACCAAGTGCGATAACAGAACAACTTCCCCCTCTCTAACATAGGGGGAGGTATTCTGTAGTCTACAGAGGTAAACTGGCAGGGCGGATAGCATTTTAGAAAGCACAAGAATTTGTGAGCTCACTGGATTTCCCATAGGATTAAGTGGCAGTACAGCGTGGGCTCACAAGTGACTTGGATGCAACCAGGAAACATCTTGTGGTAAAGAAATCATGTGCCGGATCTACACCGAATGGAGATTTTGGTGCCGAAAAAAAAAAAATGCAGGATGCACTTACCCGAAAATGACAGTTTTTAAAAAATAATTCTAATTGTATTAGATTTGACTTTTTAGTTAGTATCAATTTAAATATGAATGTATTGTTGGCACCTTTATTCAAAGAAAAGCGCAAGAAAAATGCAGTCTACAGTCTCTGACCATCTCCTGCAGTATGTCTGTAATCTCTTAAACACATTGCTAATAGTATTAGCAACATTTCCATTAGGTGCATCTCTAGCAGACATGATACAAGAGATGGTCACAGACTGCAGACATGATACAAGAGATGGTCAGAGACTGCAGACATGATACAAGAGATGGTCAGAGACTGCAGACATGATACAAGAGATGGTCAGAGACTGCAGACATGATACAAGAGATGGATGCAGCCTCACCAGTGCCCAGGAGATGCAGCCTCACCAGTGCCCAGGAGATGCAGCCTCACCAGTGCCCAGGAGATGCAGCCTCACCAGTGCCCAGGAGATGCAGCCTCACCAGTGCCTGGTAGTGCGAGCTCCCGATGTGTCACGGAGCTGGATTAAATAGCCGGGCTAAGCAGTAACAAAGTCCCGCCTCCTAGACCAGCTCTTGTGACATGTCAAACTGATTCAATATCCCGGGATTGGATCAGTGTGCCGCCTATCACAGGAGCCAGTCTAGGAGACGGGACATTGTTGCTTACACTCGCCGCATAAGGGATACAACCCAAACAAGGAGAGGTGAGGACAGAGAGGAGGACTCTGACAGGCACGCCAGGATGACACGTGTGGCACCTGGAGCAGAGCGCCCCTTTTTAGGTGCGCCTCTCTATCTCCTGTAGAATATATATCACACAGAGTGGTTTTAACATCCAAGATAACACCAAGTCAGAAAAAAATAAATAAAAAAAAAAAAAAAACAGAAAATCACGGAGTTGGAAAAAGGATCCCCTGTGCTGCGTCTCCTGGTTTAGGTGAAAGCTTCTATATAAAAAAATAAAAATAAAAAAATGTGATCTATGAATGGAGGATGGGCAGATAACTGAAAGGTCCACCACCTATTCATAGATCTCGTTTCATTTATAGAAGCTATAGTATGGCTTTTTTGGGGGCACTGGGAGGAAATGGTGGGTATAGTTGGGCACTCGAGTGCCCATGATAGCTTTATCGGTTCTATTAACCAGGGCTACACTGGAAGTTTATGGTTGTAGGGGGACATTGGAGGGGAAAGACCTCACTAAAACCAAGAAATTGCAGCAAAAGGCATATCGCTAATGGCAAGTATATGTGCGATGGTTTTGCACATCCCTCTTCTAGGGTTCCCTGCTGGTGCTCATGGCGCCCCACCCCCCCACAAAGTGACCCCATGGCAAGCCACTTGTCACGGGGGCAGTCATGCATGCCTGCCGCCAAGCCCTGCTCTGTCCATAAGATAGAGCATGGCTCAGCCCCACCCCAAACTCCCTCCTCACTGGCTGTGATTGAGAGCAGAGGGAGCCAATGGAGGTAGAGAGCAGAAAGCTTCTGCTCTCTTGCACATCGCTGGATTGAAGTATAAGTAGGGGCTAGGGGGAGTGCCTTGCAGAAGGTTTTTTACCATAGAACTCATTAAGGTTAAAAAAAAAAAGTGTCTGCCTTTAGAACCACTTTAACCACTTACCAACCGGAAGGTTTTCCAGCTTTAGGACCAGAGCACTTTTTGCGATTTGGCACTGCGTCGCTTTAACTGACAACTGCGCGGTCGTGCGACATTGCACCCAAACAAAATTTGCGTCTTTTTTTCCCCCACATATAGAGCTTTCTTTTGGTGGTATTTGATCGCCTCTGCGTCATTTCTGATCGCCGCTATAAACAAAAGAGCGACCATTTTCCAAAAAAAACCCAAATTTCTTACTTTTTGCTAAAATTCAAATCCAAAAAAAATAATAAAAAAACATTTTTTTTTCCACCGGTTTTGGCCGATTTATATTCTTCCTCATATTTGTGATAAAAAAACACAATTGGCGTTTATTGATTGGTTTGCGCAAAAGTGGCCGCGTTTACGGATGATGAGAATTAATTTCTGGGGTTTTTAATTTTTTTTTATTTTTTACTAGTAATGGCGGCGATCTGTGATTTTTAGCGGTACTGCGATATTGCAGCGGACATGTCGGACCATTTTTGACACTTTTTTGGGACCAATGACATTTATTCAGCGATCAGAAATTTAAAATGTCCACCGATTACTGTATAAATGTCATTGGCAGTGAAGGGGGTTAACCTGGGGGGGAGAGCTAGGGGTCAACTGTGTTCCCTGGGTGTGTTCTTACTGTGGGGGGTTGGGCTACCATGGGCATGAGAGATCTAACTGATCCCAGTGACAGGGATCAGTAGATCACCCACCCATGCCTGTACTGTCAGAATGGGGAACCGCCATGTTTACATCGGCGGTTCCCCGTTCTTTGCCTATGGCTGCTCATCGCGGCTGGCTGGCAGACATCGGGTCCGCCCGAGCCGCGGGCACACTCCTCAGGAGTGCGGCGGGAGCGGACGCGCCCTCTAGCAACCACACTGCCGCCGTGAAAATACGGCAGGCGGTCGGGAAGTGGTTAAAGGATAAGTTCACCTTTGGGGAAATGTTACATGTTCCACCTGTTTTTTTTGGGGGGGGGGGGGGTAACATGTTCTTAATGCTGCAGCCGCAGTGCGATACCCCCTCCCTTTGATAGCAGTATGGGGAGAAGTTCCCCGAACGCTCATTTTTTTTAAATCAGCGCCCACACGGCTACGTCATTCATACACAGAGCACTGTGTGTGAATGAACTGCAAGCCCCGACATCCTTTGCGGTTGTCGGTTTGTAGTCCTCAAACTGCCACAGGGCTCCACAGTTTGATTCTTCCTTTCAGATTGTATCTGCTTGCTCGTATGGGATGTACAAGCACACAGATACTCTGACGGATCTGGAAGAGACCTGCATGGCACCAATGATCTGCTAATTGCTGGTGTAATGCTTTGCAGGTTCCAAAGAAAAATAAATGCACATTTCTTTACCTGCAAAAAAATGTGCAAAAAAAAACACTGAACTTTTACAACCACTTTACCATGAAGAAATAGACCTAAAGCAACTGCCACTTTTCAGGACTACTGCAGGTTTGATGAAATTGTAAGATTGTGGTTTCTTTTCCTGGCTTTACAAAAAAAACTCCTGAACAGAAATAAAACTAAGTGGTAGTAAAGGCTGTCCAATGAGAAGAGGAACAGAGACCAGCAGTGCTGCAGATGATTTGGCTGTATAAATACTAAGCTTGTGTAGACACGCCAGGACACTGGAGTTTCCAGAAAGTGAGAAAGTCAGTTTTGTTTTGTTTTTTATTACTAGAAAAGTGTACCAGATAAAGCAGGAAGCCAATGACTAAACCCACATTGTGATTCACTTGGAACACATGCTCAATATTAGCAAGAGTTTAAAACAATCACATCCTTTCCAGTGAATTAAATAAAAACATAGGGCACACCCATGTCCGATTTCCCGAAAGTTAAGAACATATTGCTTAATACACCTTGCTGGCTACACCATGATCACCAATCAAACCATTTCTACCATTCATCCCACCATGATCACCAATCAAATCCTTTCTAAATTTCATCCCACCATGATCGGCAATCAAACCATTTCTACACTTCATCCCACCATGATCACCAATCAAACCATTTCTACCATTCATCCCACCATGATCGGCAATCAAATAATTTCAGGACAGACAAGCAGAAGTTTCATATATACGGTCCACAATATTCCTACGGAATAAAAATGTAGTTCTAGAAACCTTGGGACCTCAAAAAAAAAAAACTGGTAAAACCTATGCTAGGTTCAGACCCTCAATTTTCAGTG
>BLSH010502083.1:210117-226425 GCA_018402905.1 Glandirana rugosa
TAAATCTTTGATTCACTTGGAACACATGCTCAATATTAGCAAGAGTTTAAAACAATCACATCCTTTCCAGTGAATTAAATAAAAACATAGGGCACACCCATGTCCGATTTCCCGAAAGTTAAGAACATATTGCTTAATACACCTTGCTGGCTACACCATGATCACCAATCAAACCATTTCTACCATTCATCCCACCATGATCACCAATCAAATCCTTTCTAAATTTCATCCCACCATGATCGGCAATCAAACCATTTCTACACTTCATCCCACCATGATCACCAATCAAACCATTTCTACCATTCATCCCACCATGATCGGCAATCAAATAATTTCAGGACAGACAAGCAGAAGTTTCATATATACGGTCCACAATATTCCTACGGAATAAAAATGTAGTTCTAGAAACCTTGGGACCTCAAAAAAAAAAAAAAAAAAAAAAAAAAAAAAAAAAAAAAAAAAACCTGGTAAAGCCTATGCTAGGTTCAGACCCTCAATTTTCAGTGGGTTTAGTTCTGAAAATATGCAAAGCTTTGATTGGCTACATGTGAGTGCAGGTTTGAAAATATTCTGATGCCAATTGGCTACACACTAGTATAGTTCTGATAATATTCTGGTGCCGATTGGCTGCTATAGCCCAGTGGTCTCCAAACTGCCGCCCTTTGGGCACTATTCTTCCCAGTGACAAGGATGAGGCACCATTCCTCCTGCTGACACCAACAGCAAGGCACTGCTCCTCCCACAGACACCAACAATGGAGCATAATTCCTGCTACTAACAGGGTACTATTTCTCCCATTGATACAAACAATGGGACACTAAGCTTTAAACTGACCCCAATGATTATTCCACCTACTAATACCAATGATGGGGCACTATTCTTTCCACCGACACCAATGACAGGGCACTATTCTTTCCACCGACACCAATGACGGGGCACTATTCCTCCCACTGATACCAATGATGGGGCACTATTCCTCCCACTGACACCAATGACGGGGCACTATTCCTCCCACTGACACCAATGACGGGGCACTATTCCTCCCACTGACACAAATGACGGGGCACTATTCCTCCCACTAACACCAATGATGGGGCACTATTCCTCCCACAGACACCAACAATGGAGCATAATTCCTGCTACTGACAACAGGGTACTATTTCTCCCATTGATACCAACAATGGGACACTAAGCTTTAAACTGACCCCTATTATTCCACCTACTAATACCAATGATGGGGCACTATTCTTTCCACCGACACCAATGATGGGGAACCATTTCTTCTTCTAACACCAATGACGGGGGCACTATTCCTCCCACTGACACCAATGACGGGGCACTATTCCTCCCACTGACACCAATGACGGGGCACTATTCCTCCCACTGACACCAATGGCGGGGCACTATTCCTCCCACTGACACAAATGGCGGGGCACTATTCCTCCCACTGACACAAATGGCGGGGCACTATTCCTCCCACTGACACAAATGGCGGGGCACTATTCCTCCCACTAATACCAATGATGGGGAACAGTCATCCTGAACACAGAGTAGTAACAACAGTCACCCTCCTTATCAAGGGGTAGTAACCACAGTCACCCTCCTTACCACGGGGTAGTAACCACAGTCACCCTCCTTATCACGGGGTAGTAACCATAATCACCCTCCTTATCACGGGGCGGTAAACACAGTCACCCTCCTTATCACGGGGCGGTAACCACAGTCACCCTCCTTATCACATTCCTCCCACTAATACCAATGATGGGGCACTATTCCTCCCACTGACACCAATGGCGGGGCACTATTCCTCCCACTGACACCAATGGCGGGGCACTATTCCTCCCACTGACACCAATGGCGGGGCACTATTCCTCCCACTGACACAAATGGCGGGGCACTATTCCTCCCACTAATACCAATGATGGGGCACTATTCCTCCCACTGACACCAATGATGGGGCACCATTCCTCCCACTGACACCAATGATGGGGAACTATTCCTCCCACTGACAACAATGATGAGACACAAGTCCTACTGACAATAGGGCGCTCCCCCTAATACCAAAGATGCATTGTTTATTCCCATTTTCACCGGGACAGTTTCTACTCTCATTGGCCTCAGCCCGGCACCCCAAAAGCCTGATGGACAGTAAACTGGCCCTTTGTTTAATAAGTTTGGAGATCACTGCTATAGCCAGTGAGTGCTCAATATACCAACAATCTATACACCAGAATGGTTGCTTTCAGCATGGGAAGGTCAGCTCAGTTCTCAGCACGGGGCTTTCAGTGGTGAAAATAAAAGGACAATTTGACGACTTCTCCTAACCCTTTACCGGATCTAAACCCTTTCTTTAAACAATCCTTAAAAAGAATCCAAAAACATTTTTATCAGTACTTTCCTACCTAGATATTAGTAGCCCACTCCCCCCCCCCCCCCCCAAGCTCTATACTTAAGGGCCCATTCACACTGCCTACAGGCTAGAACACTCTGCTTTAGCATGTGGGCAGCTATCAGTTTGGGCCACAGTGTGGTGCAGCAGGGGGCGCTATGATGCACGTTTTACCGCATCGCGCAGTTCTTTTTCTTAGTGACTTTATTTGAAGTGCACAAAGTGACACTTCATTCACGTCACCGCACATGAGTGGCGTAGTGCAATGCGGTAATAACCCTGCAAGGTGCGTTGCACTGAGAACAGGACACATGGAAAACAACCATTTTAAAATCTCCAGTCACCGCACCAGTGTGAAGGGCCCTTAGATCTCACTGGTGAGGCACATTTCAACTTTTTCATCCTTCAGCCCAGCTTCTCCATGTATGCACAGTTAAACACTATAAACATCTATGGGTCCAGGAAACTGATTTGTGTTCCAAGTGTGTGCAATTAATTGGGGACCACACTTGTTTGGTTAACTTGGAGAAGTCCATCAAAGTTCAGATCATTAAAAAAAAAAAAACGGAACACCCGTCTGGACTCCCTGAGGTGAGCTGGTGGTGCTCTGGCCAGTGGTGTCTTCCTAACACCCTAATGCAGCACAGATTTGAAGATTGTAGTCAGCAACACATCATCCAAATTTATTTATTAATGCAGGTGGAGTACAGATATACAGCAGCCTATGCATTTCAGCTACAGAGCCTTAATCATACGCATGTATGGCCAAGTTGCTATAATGCGTAGGCCGCTGTATATCTGTACTCCACCTGCATTTTTTAATTACTTTATTTTTAATGACACATTGCCGGCTACACTGTTCAACTCTAAACTTTAGATCATATCTCTGCCGGTCCCGAGACCTCCCCTCAACTTCTCCCATCAGGTTTTTCTTTCAAGTCACGGCTCTGCACAAAGTTTCATTCTGGCTATTTGGTGGTGAATCTCAAGGCTTCCATAGCCCGTACCCCACTATTTTGGTTGCGCACCGCTTCTCTGTGGCCTCTAGGCCTTGGAGTAGAGTGGCACAATTAATCGTAATAAAATTGCGATCTCAGTTCACCCCCCCAAGCGATCTCCATCAGGCATTACCGCGATTTTCAGTGCAGTTAATGGAGTCCGACTTGCGGGGCGACATGACTAATAAAAGTCAATGCAAGTCGCCTGAAGTCTTTTCTAAGTTGGAGCGACTTGAGTCTTTGGGCAGACTGCCAAATTTGGGCAGAGAGCCAAGTTCTGAAGTCACTGTTGATAAAAGAAGCTAGAAAGAGACAATGTAATTACTTCAAAGGAATGAACTCCAGTGTATAGAAGATGATTAGTTTAACCATTTAAAGACTAAATATTTTCTGATTTGCTGCTTACAAATAAAAATCCAGTATTTTTTGCTATAAAAGGACTTCGGACCCCAAAACATTATACATTTTTTTAGCAGAGACCCTAGAGAATAAGATGGCGGTTGTTGCAATATTTTATGTCACATGGTATTTGTGCAGCGGTCTTTCAAACGCAATTTTTTTGGAAAAATGACACTTTAAAAAAAATAAACAGTGCTGTTAGCCCAATTTTTTGTATATGTAAGATGTTACACCGCGAGGCTCGTGAGAATCAAAATCTTTATTCTAAGCAAAAAAATTGTGATTCTCATTTCGGCCAGAATCGTGCAGCTCTACCTTGGAGTAGGTTGAATTTTTTTTTTTTTACGATGGCATACCATGATGATCACTTAAGTGCCTGTTTCTGTATTTCGATTACCTTTACCCTGTTGACTCTTGGCACAGTTCTGTGCTTTGCATTAACACCCAATAAAATATTCTTTAAAAAGAATCTTTTTAAATTGACAATTAAAGTGTTACTGAACCTAAAAACGTGTTTTTACCTTAAAATGCTTGTAAAGGTTTGTTTTTTTACAACATGTTCTACTTCCTGTCAATCAAATGCAGTGAAGAGGAAGTGGGGGGGGCCTAAGTACTGCTGTGTAAGTCTATGGAGCGCGGCTTCATAGACACACAGGTTGATAGCAAGCACGCGCAGCGTGTCCCCATAGCAAATGCAATGGCTATGGGTGCAGAGTATAATGTTTATTTTAATACAATAAAAAAAATGCTGGACTGTTGTAACACTAATAATAAAATAATTTTGACAATGATGGTTAATGATTGAAAAATACTAATTCTAATAAAATTCATAATCATTATTCTAATAATGCGAATTCTAATAATAATAATGCTAATATTAATAATCTACATTTACAGCTATTTAGCAATGACTAAAAGAGGTTCAGTAGGAGGAAGGGGGAGGGGTGAATGGAAATATTGCATATAGCGTTCCTTCAGTGACAACCAAGTCTGCTGGCGCCGCTGACATCACTTCCAAGATGGCGGGCCCAGAAGTAGTTTCAGGGCTTTTGGTTGCCAACATAAGGGAGGCTTTTACAGGTAAATAACTTGCATAAAATATGTTAAATTCACATCACTTTCGTCCGGAAAGTGGTTCGCTGGTTCGAATCCCAACCATGGCACTACTTGCTTGGAGTTTGCATGTTCTTCCTGTGCCTGCGTGGGTTTCCTCCGGGTACTCCGGTTTCCTCCCACACTCCAAAAGGCATGCTGGTAGGTTAATTGGCTCCTGTCTAAATTGGCCCTAGAATATGTATGAAGGTGAGTTAGGGACCTTCGATTGTAAGCTTCCTGAGGGTAGGGACTGATGTGAATGTACAATGTATATTGACAGCGCTATACAAGTACCTAAAATAAATGAAATATAATATTATGTAGAGACTGCTGTGTTTTTTGTTTTTTTTTAAGACGTCAACTTGCTGAAAACACACCGAAGTTCCTCACCAAGTATATATTTTGGAGTTGGAAAAAAGATTATATAACCGCAGTTTGAGGGGGTTCATGGCAGCCCTTCAGGAAATGAAAGAACTGAAGATTCATTTTTGGTTATCTGCAGCTCTGGGCTGTACTTAGTGTTCTCAGATCGGAATCACAGCTTGTTGTACAGGCGCATCTCCATACAAATCTTTTCACCTTGTCCTCAATGCCATCTGCAAGCAGCGGGGATGGCAATCTGCTTGTTCTAATTCCCATCATATTTGGTCAAAGTCCACATGAAGAGATTTGCAAGACAAAATAACTGAAAAGGTTTCAAATTTAAAACGTTTAGAAAAAAAATCCCTCCCGTATAGCTAAATACATGGCAACCATTGTGGCGCATATTACTACACCTGCCCTTCCTCAGTACTCTAGATACAGGGAAAAGGTGTTCCAGGGAAATTGCTGAAACGCAAGTGGGAAGTTCTGTTGCTATAGCAAATGATCAGTTCCAATTAAATAGGAACGGTACCTCTGCCATCCACGTAGACATACGCAATGGCAATAAAACGAGCTTTATGAGCTTGTTACGGATTTGAAAAAGAGAGAAGAGGAAGCACAAAGCAATGCACTCACCTTTGACAAACATTGCCCTACAAAGACCTTGTAGACAATTGTGCACTTCCAACCATGTTACAGCAGTGTTGCCTGGCTATCATTTGTGGGGGCAGTAAAAAAGGCAGTTGAGCCATGTTTATTCCGTCCGCCTTAAAGTGGAGCTAAACTCCGGCACCAGCATCTTCTACCCGACTTCCAGGTGCTGGGCTCTGCCCATCCTCATTGGCTGGTGCCAGTGGCATCACACGTGCATATGCGCAGGAGTGCAGTCATTCTGGCACACAGGTACATTCCAAGCAGCCATATCTCATCTGCAAGAGCTTGTGCAGTTTTAAGCTTTTGAAAGAGGGACTGTAGTTCTACTTTAAGCTGCAAAGGCAGCTGTATGGGGATATAAACAGTGATGCAAAAGTCAACCCCCCCTTCTTCTGCCGAGCGCAACCTATTGAAGAGAGATGGATCACGCCGCAACCCAAACATAAAGCTTGCAATGTAATATTCCCAATAGAAAAGCCCAATCAGATGCTAAGAAAACAAAAACAGAAGAGAAAACAGGCATTCAGGAGGCAGCTCCATCAGTTCCTCAATGCACGTCAGCTGCCCCCTTGCCGCTCTAAAAAGCCAGCCACTACAGATCGCTTTTCCCAGACAGTACAAGTGTAATAAAGACCTTCTGTTCCAGCATGGCTGTGCCCCCCACCCCATGCACACAGCCAGCTCCATAAAGACTGTTTAAACAGTTGGATTCTAGTAATGACAGTGAGAAGTTGGAAACCAAATTCAGTAAGCGGGCTGCATTTTCCATAATTCTCATCCCACCATTCCTGCAATTGTCTCACTGCCACTTCTCCCTCTGCATAAAGCTGAACTCCAGGAATAAAAAACATTTTTTATTCTCACTCTTCATTAGGCACAAATGGCCATCACATGTATAAACAAAGAAAACAGCGCCAGCAGCAAAGATGTGAACAAAAAAAAATAAAAATTCATATAATATAATGCTTCTTGAAGAAAGTGCTTCAGTGCTGTAATAAATGACTTTTCCAGGTGCGCAGTGCTTCAAAGTGCTATACTAGGGTCCGTTCACAAGGGCGGAACGTTCAGGTGCACCTGTCAGTTTCTTAGGCGCACCTGAATGGACGCTCCATGTACTCTTATGGAGCGACGGATGTCAGCGGACATGTCAATCCGCTCCGATCCGCCCAAATATACGGATGGAAACCCTATTTTCTATCCGTCTGGCAGATCGGATGAACACGGACAGACGGTCCATGTTCATCCGATCCCCCATAGAGGAGAATGGAGCTCTGACAGGTCAGTTTCTGCATGGAGGGCAGAGGCGGTCCATCCGCCGGCTCAGCGGGGATCAATGGATGGATCCACACTGAGCAGCAGAGCCCATCAAAAACGGGCTCCGCTCGTGTGAAAGGAGCCTTAGACAAAAGTGCAGTTGTGCTTTTCGCCCCTCGTTTCCACACTCACCAGAAACCATGGACCCTCAGCTTTGCAGACCCTTGAGGGGACAGCCGTAGGATATCTTCTGGCAGAGATTTACAGTTGTTGAATACAGTGGCCCTTGGCAGGATTATCCGGAAGAGGAACACACGCTACTGGGAGGATCCATTTTTTCACTTCTGGTCCCACAGACACCAGATCACACCTTCTTGGACCCTCAGACTGCAAAGCTGAGGGTCCATGATGTCTAGTGAGTGGGCAAACGAGGGGCGAGTGGCACAACTGCACTTTTGTCTAATACAGCACTTTGAAGCACCGAGCACCTGGAAACGTCATTTATTAGAGCACTGAAGCACTTTCTTCAAGAAGCATCATATTATATTTACTTTTATTTCATTTATTTATTCACATCTATACTGCTGGTGCGGTTTTCTTTGTTTATACATTTCTGGTTTCTTGGAGAGTGTTTAGCACCCAGTGTACAGCGGCCTACAGTTCATTATTGATCACTACATTTGTCACTGTTTTCTAGTATTTTTTTTTACCACTCAGCATGGATTTTTAGTTTATTTTTCATGTCCATCACATGAAACTCCAGAGGAAAGGCGAAGGTGCAGGAGTTTCATGCTGGATTACTGCACAGATCTGTAAGAAATGCACAAAGGACTCCCAGGATTCAAGAAAGAGCACACCTGCCTCTTATATTGCTTTAGCTCAGATTTCCAATTTAAGGCTGGGTTCACACTTGTCCTAATGGATCGACATTGTGAGCACAAGTCGCATGATGTTACAAAATCAAGGTTTACCCATGGGAGCCATCTTAACTGGTCCGACACAAGTCGGTCCGACTTTGAAAAAAGTTCCTATACTACTACTTTGGTCCGACTTTGATCCTACTTCAGCCCATTGAAGTCGGACCAAAGTCTGATCATTGTCTTAACTGATCCAATTTTGGCATGCGACTTGTGCTCTGACGACCTTGAAGGGGAACTCCACGCCAAATTTAAAATAAATGGCCTGGTTCGGTCTGTTATGGAAATAAGGGGAACCCCCACGCCACCCCCAGAATCCACATCAGACCCTTATCCAAGCACGCAGCCCGTCAGGTCAAGAAAGGGGGTGGGGTCGTGACGAGCAAGCACCCCCCCTCCTGAACAATACCAAGCAGTGTGCCCTCAACATGAGGGGTGGGTGCCTTGGGGCAGGCGGGGATGAGCGAGCGCCAACCCACCCCAAAGCACCTTGTCCCCAGGTTGAGGAGGACAAGGGCCTCTTCCCGAAAACCCTGGCCGGTGGTTGTCGGGGTCTGGGCGGGGGGCTTATCGGAATCTGAAGCCACCTTTAAACAAGGGGGCAACCAGATGAGAGCCCCACCCTATGTGAATGAGTATGGGGTACATTGAAAAAAAACAAAAACACTGCAGTCTTTAAAGTATTTTATTAAATCAACTCTGGCATATTTTCCCTCTCCGCCACACGATCCCGCACAAATGCTGGGTCCGTGCTGTGCAATGACTCATATTGGCATGGGGCAGGGCCACCCACCGACGTCATCCAGAGGGCCCAGCCCCTTATGACGTCACCGCCCCATCATACCTTGGGCGGTGATGTCATAAGGGACGGGCATACATTGGGCGGTGATGTCATAAGGGGCGGCCCCCCAGGTGAAGTCAAAGGGGCGGGCCCCGGAAGAAGTCAGCAGGTGGCCCCACCCCATGCCAATATAAAAGTCATCGCACAGCCCGAACCCAGCAATAGTGCGGGAGATTGCTCTGAGTAAACAGCAGAAGAACAGAGGGAGAAGGCAGCGAAGAAGACCCAGAAAAAGAGCGAAAAGACAGAAGAGGGAGAAGACCCAGCAGAGGAAAAAGACATTGCCCGAGGAGGGAGAAGACACCTGAGCCGATTTAATAAAATACTTTAAAAACCTGCATAGTGTGTATATATTTGACACTTTAGTTGAATGGGTAGGGGCACAATGTACCCCATTCTTTCACATAGGGTGGGGGGCCGGATCTGGGGGCCCCCTTGATAATAGGGGCTTCCAGATTCTGATAAGCCCCCCCAGCAATGACCTGCCAGGATTGTCGGGGAAAAGGCCCTTGTTCTCAACAACATGGGGACAAGGCGCTTTGGAGTGGGTGGGCGCTCACTCATCCCCACCCCCTTTCCTGAACCGCCGTGCTTGGATAAGGGTCTGATCTGGATCTTGGGGAGGACCCCACGCCTTTTTTTGGCGGGAGGGTTCCTCTTAAAATCCATACCAGACCAAAGGGCCTGGAATGCTCTTGGAGGAGGAAGCCCATGCCTTTTTTTTTTTTTTTTTTTATTTGGCGAGGGTTCCCCTTCAAGATCCCCAGAGCACAAGGTGCCTGGTATTGTCGGGATCAAAATCAGATCCCTGTTCACTGAAGTTGGACCTATATAGGACACGTCACAGAGCAAAGTAGGATGAAAGTTTGTTCATTATCATGTCGGACAATGGGTGGAGGGTTACCTGAACGATGAAGCGATCAAAGATCATCTGGGTGCAGAGAGGACAGGGGGTCAGCAGGGCAGTGTATAGAAGTCAGCAGAGCAATGTATAGGGGTCAGTAAGGCAGAGGGTCAGCAGGGCAGTGTATAGGAGTCAGTAGGGCAATGTAAAGGGGTCAGTAAGGCAAAGGACAGCAGGAGGGGAGAGATTTCCCCTACATGCAGAGCAGGGAAGCAGCAGTGACACTGCTGTTTGCACTTCTGGCGCCCTGATCCCCACCAGCCCCCCCCTCCTCATTTATCCTACACAATGTTACAAGCACCTGGGATGGATGGATGGGAGAGGGCGGCCAGTGTGAATCAGCACAGTAAACTTATGCACGTCGCTTCCCTGCGTACTCTGCAGTTGGGGGGAGCACTTCAGATGGAAGGTCGGCAAAGGAGGGACGTAATCTGCCCATCACCTGCCTGCAATTGGCAGGTTGCTGACCCCGATCTACAGCGATAGCTATGATTTGCTGCACATGAATTTCTCATTTTCGGCTATAGAAAAAAACACAAAAAAAAAAAACACTACACTCCCCAGACACTATTAGGTACACCTGTTCAATTACTTCGTAACACAAATTGCTAATCAGCCAATCCACGTGGCAGCAACTCAATGCATTTAGGCATCTAGATGTGGTGACGAGCACTTGCTGAAGTTCAAACCGAGCATCAGAATGGGGAAGAAAGGAGATTTAAGTGACTTGGTATGTGGCATGGTTGTTGGTGCCAGACAGGCTGGTCTGAGTATTTCAAAAAATGCTCATCTACTGGGATTTACACGCATAACCATCTCAGGTATACATAGAATGGTCTGAAAGAGAAAATATCCAGTAAGCAGCAGTTGTGTGGAGGAAAATGCCTTGTTGATGTCCAAGGAGAATGGGCAACCCATCTCATGGGTTTTGAGATGATAGAAAGGCAACAGTAATTCAAATAACCACTCGTTACAACGAAGATATGCAGAATACCATCTCTGTACGCACAACACATTGTACCTTGAAGCAGATGGGGTACAGCAGCAGAAGACCACACCGGGTGCCACTCCTGTCAGCCAACAGTAAACTGAGGCTACAATTCACACATGCTCACTAAAATTGGACAATAGAAGATTGGAAAAAAATGCTGCCTGGTCTGAGGAGTCTAGATTTCAGCTGTGACATTCAGATGGTAGGGTCAGAATTTGGTGTAAACATGAAAGCATGGATGCACCTTTGGGATATGGTGGAACAGGAGATTTGCATCAGGGATGTGCAGCCGACAAACCTGCAGCAACTGTGTGATGCCATCATATCAATATGGACAGAAATCTCTGAGGAATGCTTCCAACACCTTGTTGAATCTATGCCACAAAGAATTAAGGCAATTCTGAAGGCAAAAGGTTGTCCAACCTGGTACTAGCAAGGTTTACCCAATAACGTGGCCAGTGCGTGTATATGGCCAAAAGTCTGAATACCATCAAGCCTACAATATATAAGCTTGTTGGACATCCCATTAACAAAACCCATGGATGATAATGCAGAACTTTGGTAAAAACTAAAACTTTACTAATTGGAAGGGTTATTGCAGAGGAGACTCTGTAGGTCTCCTTGGCAATAAATGCATTTTGCTTCTTGCAGTCAGGTCACAAATATTGTATACAAAGCAACAAATGCAAAGATCATGTACAATCTCGGCATTCCTTGGTGCTGGGATAAATTAACTCCCTCAGGCATGGGTTACATCATACTGGGCCGGCCAAGTCAAGATGGCCGAAGACCCCAAATCTGGAAGATGGTTGGACAACGATTTCTGCACTGACAAAGGAAGTCAGATGTCCCACAGCTGGAGACACATTTAGATACAAAGGGAGAACAGATTCCATAATAAAACAGAACTAACAGCCTCCACTCTTCTGAGAAGGCTTTCCACAAAATCTTGGAGTCTGCGGGAACTTGTGCCCATTGAGTCACAGAACATTTGTAAGGTCAGATGCTCAATGAGAAGATCTAGCATGAAATTCACCATTTTATTTCAAACTATTCCAAAGTTGGGCTGAGGTCAGGGCTCTGTGCAGGCCATTCAAGGTCCTCTACACCAATCTGGTCAAACCACGTCTTTATGGAGTTGCTTTGTGTACAGGTGGCACAGTGTCATGCTGGAACACAGAAATGCCTTCTCCAAACTGGTTCCACAAGGCAGAATGTGAACTTTGTATGCTATAGATTAACAGTACTCTTCACTGGAAACCCCTGAAAGTAATTTGTAGGGGTGTCCACATAACTTACTGCCCATATAGTGTAGCTCAGCAAAAAAAATGATTTGGCTTTTAAAACTGGAGCAAACAGATGGGCATTTGTGTGTTTGATATGTGATGACAATTTTATTTTCCATGACAAACTATTGCTTTGGTAAAAAAAAAAAAGCCATGATTAGGCAAATATCCAGATGGACAATTTGGCAACATTGTGCCATTTTATGGACTGGTACATTTAGGAGTCAGCCACAAATTGCATTTCTAAAAGGTTTTTATTCTTATTATAAGATCACTATGGGTTTCTGAATTTTGCATTCACATACCGTGCATTTATTAACTGGCACTGGTTACAATGCAGACAAGTTCCAGTGTTTACATTTTTGGTGTAATCTATGCAGAAAGTAAAGGAATATTTTAACCCAAACTGAAAATTAAGCCACTTTACCTGCTCAGGGTTCTAGTTTTTCATCTAGAGAATGCTACTGTGCACCAGCTCTCCCCAACACCTTTAGACGGTAATCTGGCAACCCCTTTGGGATGCAGGGAAGGTTCTCAAAAAACATCCGCTTCAGTCTCAGAACGGCCTTTCATACAGAAAGTCCCGTGTATCAAAAGCACTAGCAATTTGGATTCAGCTTGCTTTGAATCTGATCATTGATTAGTGATGAGCAGGCGCATTCTGCTCAGAGTAAGATCCCAACATGGGTGAGCCCCAGAGGAAGCGCTCACTTGTACAGGCCCAATCACGCGGTTCGGTTAACCCCTCTTGGTAAACTCTGGGCACTATCATTTTAAAAACATTAGAGGGGTTGGTAGCAAATTACCTCTGTCAAGTGTCAATTCATGGTTCCTTTTCGCTTTTTTTTTCTTTAAGGTTGAAGTATATCTCCAGTTTTGATAAGAAAAAAAAACCTGAAGGATTTTTTTTAGGAAACTGTTCCGGATTCCTACATTTTTCGATTCTGAACAGCTTTTTCACCATATCCATTGTAAATAGATTTCTGGAGTGTCTGCCTTCATTATAAAAGCCTGGGCAATCTCAGTGTTCTAATGAAGAAAGCTGCGATGTTTGCTTCCCTTTTGAAGACGGGCATTAGATAGGTGAATCTTATTTTGCAGGGGATGCATACTTGAAGCTCGGTGCAGATGTTTAGGAAAAGCAGTGAACTAATGAGATCCTGGAAAATAAACTTTTCTAGAAGTACACCAATGGTATACTGAATGTCTCTAGTTTGCCATATTGAAAGGAAATGACAGTTTCAGAAAATGGCAGTGCTTGAAATGGAAAGGTAGTTTAACGGTAAGACAATTCCACCTTTTAAAAAAAAAAAAAAAAAAAAAAAGCACAAATCTGAAAAAAAAGTGCATTTTTCTTTTGTAAATATTATCCTGCTTGTGCAGCTCAGTGTACATTCCAAACTAGACTGCAAGCATGGAGATACCGGTAATTTTTATTGCAGAGGAGGAGGCTTTGCATTTCTCTTCTGCAATAAAGAGCCTGTTTTTGAAAGAGCAGCTTTAGATCCTCTAAGCTGCAAAGGCAGCAGTATGGGTATTTACACATTGGGGTTGTGATACTTTGCCATGCGGCAAAAGTGATTTCCGCACCATTTCAAGTTTAGTGGGCAGTTTTACTGCCAATTGCAACCTATTGACAGGGGTCAGAAGGGCAATGGAAAGGGGTTAGGAGAGAGATTTCCCCTATATGCAGAGCACAGAAGAGGTGGTAATGCACGGTTTGCTCCTCTGGCACGCCAATACCAGCTGGGCCTCCTTTGTCATTCATCCCACATTGTCACATACAAGCACCTAGAATGGATGGGAGAGGGCAGGTGTGGATTAATTCAGTAAACGTATGCAGGTTGCTTTCCTGTGCAATCTGCAGGTGGGGAGAAGCACTGCAGAGGTTGGCAAGGCAGGGAATAATCTGCCACCTGCCTGCGATTGACGGGTTGCTGACCCCAATCTATAGCAATAGCTATGATTTGCTGCAATTTAAGTTTTCATTTTTGGTCAAATACACTACACGGCTGAAAGTTTGTAGACACCATCATGCCTACAATATACAGCAGTGACCAAAAGTTTTGAGAATGGCGCAAATTGTAATTTTCACAAGGTCTGCTGCTCTGTGTTTTTAGATCTTTTTGTCAGATGTTACTATGGTATACTGAAGTATAATTACAAGCATTTCATACGTGTCAATGGCTTTTATTGACAATTCCATGCTGGAAAAGGCATTTTTCCTCACTAAACTGTTCTTGGATGGTTGAGAGAAGTTGCTCTCGGAGGATGTTTTTGTACCATTCTTTATTCATGGCTGTGTTTAGGCAAAATTGTGAGCGAGCCACTCCCTTGGCTGAGAACCCCACACATGAATGGTCTCAGGATGCTTTACTGTTGGCATCGCACAGGACTGATGGTAGCGCTAACCTTTTCTTCTCTGGAGAAGTTTTTTTCCAGATACCTCAATCGGAAAGGGATTTGTCTAGAGAAAATGTCCTCAGCAGTCCAATGCCTACACCTTTTTCAGAATATCAGACTGTCCCTGATGTGTTTCCTGGAGAGAAGTGGCTTCTTTGCTGCCCTTCTTGACACCAGGCCATCCTCCAAAAGTCTTCTCCTCACTGTGCTTCACCTAGCTGTGTACTCAACACCTACCTGCTGCCATTCCTGAGCAAGCTCTGCACTGGTGGTGCCCCTGTAGCGTCGTTTTTTGAAACCCCACAAACGGAAACCGGAAGTGACATTCCGTCACCGCCATATTGCTACACCAGCACTCATCCACACTAAGGATACAGAGAGAAGGCGACAAGCGGCCATCTTATTACACCCACCAGAGTTTTTGATTACACATTTATTTTTAACAGTAAACGGAGCTTACATAGTGAAATACATTATAAAGAAATACTTGACACCATTTTCATGTTATATTTTAAAAGCCGCGGCAAGCCTGGCAATCTCACTGCTTAGGAAATGTCACAGAACACCGCTGCTTTTAAAATAGACCATGGAAATCATGTCATGTATTTCAGTATGTAAGCTCCGTTTACTGTTAAAAATAAATGTGAAATTAAAAACTCCAGTGGGTGTAATAAGATCCGTTTGCTGCCTTCTCTTTGTATCCTTACTGTGGACGTATGCGTGTGTAGCAATATGGCAGCGGCACGTTGTCACTTACAGTTTCCACTTTTGTGGGGTTTCAATAAACGATGCTACACCCCGATCCCACAGATAACTCAACTGTAGGAGACGATTCTGGTGCTTGCTGGACTTTCTTGGGCGCCCTGAAGACTTGTGGAAAGGTTTATGGGATCAAGTTCATTTTCATGGCAGAGGGGGACTTCGCAATTAATTGCAAAACATCTGATCACTCAGTAAGCTTGAGGGCAGGGCTCTGTGTAGGTCACTAAAGATCCTTTTCACCAAATAGGTCAAACTATATCTTCTATAAAGCTGGCTCTGTACAGGGGCACAGTCATGCTGGAACAAAGAAAGGCCTTCCCCAAACTGGTACCACATGGCAGAACATGCACAAACTGTCTAAAATGTCTTTGTATGCTGTAGACCAAGGGTCTTCAAACTACGGCCTTACAGTTGTCCAGGAATAACAATTCCTATCATGCCTAGTCATGTCTGTGAATGTTAGAGTTTTACAATGACTCATGGGATGTGTCGTTCCGAAACAGCTGGAGGGCCGTAGTTTGGAGATCCCTGTTGTAGACCAACAATACTCTTCACTGGAGACACCTGAATGGAATAATTTCTAGGGGTGTCCACATAACTTACTGGCTATATAGCGCAGATCAAGCAAAAAAAAAAAAAAAAATTGCCTGGCTTTCAAAAAAACTAGTGGAAGCAGATGGGCATTTGTGTAATATGTGACAATTTTATTTTCCATGACAAATTGTATTGCTTTGGTAATTTACATGGTTAGGTATTTTACCGTGTTACAACGGTTTAACAGGTAGACCTATAAACGGAGTAGCGACGAAACACAAAATGGTTTCGTTATGTTAAACAGTACCTTTTATTTTAACAGTGTATAATGTGTTTACGGGTAGACGAAGGTGATCAAAAAAACTTTCGGTCCGTTAAAAAAAAAAAAAAAAACGAACTAGACGCGATATATCGGTCATTCAATACACCTGTGGGGATCTTTAATAAGGTAAGTCCACAGAGGTCACTTCTCATAACAACCAGATGTTGTCCCTAGAGGTTTGATGCCGGGAGGTCGA
>BLSH010502083.1:242058-254029 GCA_018402905.1 Glandirana rugosa
AATTATATCGGGCCACACAGGGACACTACCCAAAGATACACAAGATAGTACTAACAAACAACTATGAGAAAGAGGAGGACGGTCTTCCCGAGCCACTACCTATTGTGACACGTCATGTCGGACTAAAACGAGTCACGACCTTGGGGTAACCAGCTTTAGGCGCACTCTGGCAACGCATTAAACATTGCATTCAGAGTAAAACTTGTCCCAAGCCTCGAATCGCTATTGGTAAGATAAAGAAAGGAATGGGGTTCCAGCACTGAGCAAAATCAGGCTGTACTGCACAGTGTTATCCATCACCGAGCCCTTCTGGCAGGAGGAGAAAGAGTATCAACAAACAATCATGATAGAACACATAGAAACCCATCACAGGGACACACCGGGCTATATTAAATAAGGTTAATTTTATTGGTATTAAATATAATATGCATAAATCAAAAATAACACAATCACTATTGAACAAATTTGTTCTATAGTGATTGTGTTATTTTTGATTTATGCATATTATATTTAATACCAATAAAATTAACCTTATTTAATATAGCCCGGTGTGTCCCTGTGATGGGTTTCTATGTGTTCTATCACGATTGTTTGTTGATGCTAGTTTTTTAACCCTAGGAACCCCATCCCAGCCTTGAGGATGAGTGGCGACTTGTGAATGCAATTATACATTCCAAGAGGTGATTTAGGTTGTTGCCCCGACGGGGGAATCATTTTAAACCCCCTTTTTTTCAGGAGAAAGAGTAGCAATGATCCCATCTTTGTGCTGCTTCTCTTTCAATGTCCAATCAAAAGGTTAGGTGAGACTCCCTGACCAGCCGTACTGCTTATTCGCAGTGAAGGTCAGAGACCAGGTTATGTTTTGTGGCAGAGGATCTTGGATCACAAGACAGGTTGAGCAGAAATACAATTACTTCAGCAAATTAAATATTTGAAATGTATGTATTTCAGCTATGGATTTCTAGTAAAAAAAAAAAAAACATAATATAATGCCAAATGATCAGACATAAGTACTCTATGTACACTCACCTCACTGAGGTAAATAAAAAAAGAACAGGTGGAACCATCGACCCCGTAATTGGAGTAGCAGACATCAGAGCGCCACATGTCCTTCATCCACTGCCGCAACAGAAGAGAAATCATCATCAGTATCTCCGCATGTGTAACCATCATAAACCAATTTTTGGGGTAAACTTTAAAGATACAGGCTATGCTTACCTTTACTTTACCCTCGCAGTGAGGATAGCCATCCATGGGAGGCAGTTCACATTGTTCCTGGGCCCCATTAATGAGATCTTGGGAAGAAAAAAATAAAAAAAATGAAATGACAGCTCTGCTTTTTATACTGGCATTGCAGGAAAAAGATTGTACACATAAAATTATAGATTGTACCTTGCATTTAATAACAAAACCATGATTAAAAGAAAGACATCATTAGATAATAAAGACAATAGCAAAAACAAAAAAAAAAAATAGAAACCGTGAATTATTGCAGCAAAAAAATAAAAATAAAATAAACACACACGAGAACCATGTAATGGTCCAACTGATGTTTTTGTTAACCTCTTCCTGCCAACCGCCACCCAGGCCTTTAAGAGTTCCAAAAGCCAGCTATGATTGGCTTTCACAGTGGCCACTTGATTGGAAAGCTACCAATCACAAGTATGCACCAGCAGCTTACCCATCCCCATCGGCTACCACGCTGGGGGCGCGCTCTCCGCACGGCAAGTTGTTTACACAGAATGGTATATATACGGCCATTTGGCGTTAAGGCCTATATGCCAAGTACCCCCATATATGCTTACTGTAGGGGCCAAGATGTTAAATTAGGTACTAAACGCTCTTTATTTAAAGTGACTGTAAAAAAAGAAAAAAAAAAAAAAGCAGGTGTATACTTGCTCTGTGCAATGGATTTGCACAAAGTGGCCCCGATCCTACTCTTCTCGGGTCCCGCAGCCAGCACCCCTGGCTCCTCCTCCCTGGCGAGTGCCCCCCCCCCCCCAAAGAAAGCCGCTTTCCATGGGGGGACAGCGGGACTCACCCCCACTCCTCACACCCTTGTCACTAGCTTTGACAGACAGCAGCAGAGACCAATGGCTCCTGCTACCTCAACAAAGCCGTGACACCAGGAAGTCAGGGGAGACCAGAGCTGCAGATGGGCACAGCATTATTGGGTCAAATAAGGGCTCAAGTGAGGGGGCGATACTGATGCCTCATCATTTTTTTTACCTTAAAGAGTTTGTTACCTGCACCATTCTATATTGCTGATATGTGCCTGCTGTACCATGTACTTGTATAAGAAAGTATCCTGTTCTCTTTGTATTGCTTACTTTATGTGAAAGTTCCTGTCAGTCCCTCTGCTTTCCTATTAAAAACTGACCACACTGGTCATCTAGCTATGCTGGTAACTCAGCCTGCTCTTCTACAATAATCAGACTTGCCCTGACACCCCCCTGCACAGCCTTTCACTGGGAAGCTCAGTGTTCTGCCGTTTCTCCTCCACAAAAAAAATGTAATCTATACACAAATGTTTTACCTTTCATTTCCATTTTGAACCGAGTGGGTTGTTTTACAAGGTGATTGTTTACAATCACTTTAATGTAAGGAATGTTTTAATGTAAAAATATTGATGCCTTATAATGAATTTAAGAGGAGGTCCACAAATATACCTTTGATGTTTATTCCTCTTCTAAAACATCCCTTTAGTCCAATAGCTGGGGGTGCCAAGGCTGCTGTCATTTACAAGTGTCTCCTTAGCTAGCCACGTGCTAATGGAGACACCAGTGTGTGCATCCATATTTCTCTGTTGTCCTAGTTAGGGGAACAGTGCTGATGGATCCTAGACTCGGCCAGGGCAGTCTAACATGGGGCAAAAGGGGGAGCTGCCCGGGCCCAAGGCAGCTTTTCCTTGAGCCCCCCCCTGCCCGCAAATAGTTAAGTGGATTCAGGAGGGCCCAAGAAAATGTTTGCCCAGGGTCCAATCAATATTAAAGATGGCCCTGGACTCTGCAGTACTAAGAAAGACAAGCAGGTGTTCAAGAATTGGGGGGGGGGGGTACTTGCACTTTAATCTTCATACTGTGAATGTATTAAGACAACAAAAACTGTAGCCTTTATAATAATTTAAAAAAAAAAATGAGACTAGCGAGCAAACACCTTTGGCGCTTTGCCTAAAGTACTTTCAGACACCATGATATAAAAGATACAGGAGCTGATATAACACAAAGAAGAAAATATGTAACATTGCTGCAGCCAGGTACACTTCTGTAACTTTCGTGGTTGGCAACAGCTCTGCAGTTTTCTTCCCCTTAGTTAATCAGTTTCCAGTGACCTTATCTGAAAAGGACAAGCAGACCGCCTTCATGGAGTGCTTACTTTCTGTCCTTGCGACATTTGCCAGGCCCTCACCGATGGCTACTTAGAGGATAATCAAGCACTAATAGGAATTTCTGATACCAAGAGAACAGAATTTACATTTTCCTTTCTACAGGAAAATAGGGATTTTCATTGAGCACATATTTCACATTCGTACACAAGAAATTTTTGAGCCAAACATTCACATTTTTTACATGCTTGTTTTGGGATATGTGTATTTTTGTGCATTTATGTATTTTTATGCATATTTTTAACTGTACCAGGTTTCAGAGATCTGCAGATGAATTTAATTTCTATAGCGCTTACCCCGTGACCTCAAAGCATTTATCAGATTGGTTTTGGGGTGGATAGGAGGTGAGGCAGTCCTCTAGGGGGCATTAAGGAGAATATCATAAAGGGACGATTTTAGACGCAAGCCAATTAAAAGTATAATTGAAGAAAATCTTTTTTTTTTTTTCATTTTGGATGAAGTAGAGAGGGATTAGAACATCCTTCAGATTTTGTAGTGCTGTGTTCCTACTAGAGAAATACACCTTATGTGCCCAGGTGACCATTCTCACTGAAAGTGAAAAAAATCCCACATTCTGAGTGGACACCAGAACAGGAATACAGGGGAAATGAGGACACTAGGTCTGGTGACTACCAAGGATTTGGAGGGATTTTTGCCTCCAGTTCCACTTTACTCTAGAGCAGGGGTCTCCAAACTTTCCAAATAAAGGGCCAGTTTACAGTCCTTCAGACTTTAGGGGGGCAGAATGTGGGCATCGGAAGTAGAAAATGTCCTGGCGTCCCTGGAGAGCAACTGTGCCCCACCCCAGCGGCGTCCCTGGGGAGCAACTATGCCCCAGCCCAGCGGCGTCCCTGGGGAGCAACTGTGCCCCACCCCAGCGGCGTCCCTGGGGAGCAACTGTGCCCCACCCCAGCGGCGTCCCTGGGGAGCAACTGTGCCCCATCATTGGGGCATCACTGGGAGGAAATGTGCCCCATAGTTTGTGTCAAGATGATGAAATATTGCCCCAAGGGCAAGGGCCGCATCTGACCCCCAGGCTGCAGCTTGGAGACCACTGCTCTAGAGCAGCCTCTCAACCTTTTCAACACAGAGGAACCCTTGAACAAAAAAACTTGCAGTCTAAGAGAACCCCTACTAAAAATTACTATATCTACAACTCATGACACAGTGTGACAGTTAGTGGAATTACCCCATTACAGATAGCTAAAAAGATCAATGGTGTCAGTAAGAAATTGTAAATTCCTCAAGGAACCCCTAGCAACCTGTGGGAGGAACCCTAGTTGAGAAACCCTGCTCTAGAGTGCGGAAGGAAACAGGAGTATGCGTAGAAACACAAACACAGGGAACATGCAAACCCCTTGCAGGTAGAGTCCTTGCCAGGATTTGAATGAAGGACCTCAGTGCTGCAAAGCAGAAGTGCTAACCACCCAGCCACAGTGCTGCCCCTTAGCTGCGACTAGATCAGATTCTATGAGATAAAGAATAGGAAACAAAGAAAATGCTGATGTGATGATGGCACTGGTTTTGATGCACAATAAGAACAACATGGATGACTGGTAAGTGCTGTATTACAGAGGGAAGGATGGCAGGTTGACATCAACTTCTCCCTACTGAGCCCCTTTACAATCAAGCCCACAACTAATGAAAGCAAACCAGTTTACTGGTGTAGTACAAAATTTGAGGTAAGAGCCCTATTTGGACAAGAAAAAAAATGAATTACTTCACCTACACTAAACAACTAGTATTAGATCATCAATTATCAAGATTAAAGATTGCTACAGGCATTGCTTCTGGCTATAAAAAAAAAAAAAAAAGCACCAAATATGGATTACGAATCAACATTCACATTCTACAAATTGCAGAGGAAGACCACATCATAGTAGTCATTTCCCAATGTACAGTCATTTTCCATTTATCAAAAAGAAGAACTACAGTAACCGGACATTACACCTAATGTTGAGAATTGAAAGGCAAGAGGCTCCTTATTACCACTGGCCACAAAGTTTTACTTCAGCTCGGAATGAGCTACATAAAAGCTCACAAAATCAAATTATGTGCCACTTCCTGGGAGCCATGGACTCAATGAACCTGGCCCATGGGGCTGTCATCACTTCAGCCAGGGCTCACATGACTCCTGGACAACTCAAAACTTTCACATCACAAGAGCTGTGCCGTCCAGAAGCAAAGAACCGCTCACAGCCATAGAAGAGGAAGGTCTCGTGACGCCATTGGTCAGCAGGAAAAAAAGTAAAAGAAAGACAGGAAGCTGGAGGGTGTACACAGAGGAATTGGGTTCTAAGGTAAATCTGCACGTGCTAAACAAGACTAACCCCGGGGTTCTTTACTTTTTTCCTTTTTATATTTTTAAAACATGAGAAAACCCCCAAATAATGTTTATTATGTCCCCAAACGCCAGAATATCAAAATCGCCAATCCTATTAGGTAGCAGCAGACCAAGAACCAAACACTTGGGTGCATCACACCTCTCGTCTCACAGGAGAACAACGCAGGAAATCTGTTCCCATAATTTTACGAGAAACATTCTCAGCAGTAATCAGGACTATTAAGGATGGGCTCAGGCTTATTTGGAACCAAACGTGCCCAAGCCCGCCAGGAAGTGAACCCTTCAGCTGCAGAGATCGGGGAAAAGTCTCACTGCCTGTGATTAGCGCAGTGCAGGGTTCACCTTCTGGCAGGCTCGGGCACGTTCGGTGCCAAACACGCCCAAGCCCATCCTTACCATCCATCATTGGAGAAGGCCAGAAGACACACAGGACCATGTGCATCACTGAAAATGGTATGCAAAAAAAAATAGAGGAGGGGGTTTTTCCCAACCTGGAGTCTCAGAGCTGGTTCACACAGGGGCGATCCGACTTCAGGGGCGACTGGAAGCCGCCCAAAGTGCGACTTCAGTGCGGCTTGCAAGCGACTTCTGTAATAGAAGTCAATACAAGTTGCTTGAAGTCACCCCCAAAGTAGTACAGTTACCTTTTTCTAAGTCGGAGCATCTCGAGTCGCTCCTTTTAGAATGGTTCTATGGAGCGCAACTTGTCAGGCGACTTGGCTACATTATTTTGTTTGGGGTTTTTACCATTGGTTTTCACCTGTTAATGTTGCCAGAAACACTGTCTTATGGGGTCTTGTCTATTTATGAAAGAACTACTGAGACATCCTTTGATAATAGCACAGTCTAAAGAGGACAGTGTTTAAAAAGAGAAGTTCACCTTTTGTAACCTGTTCTCCTCATATTCAGGGTGCAGCATGTAACATGTTCTAAAATGGACCAGGCCACGCACCTACCCGTTCTGACAGCTAGCGGGGTGGTTCTCTCGATTCCCTCCCCCCCCACTAGCAGTCAATTGTAAAAACATGGCTGAGCGGGACCCCACCCACCCGGTCGCGTCACTCATTCACAGTGTCCTGTGAATGGAAAAGTACAAGGTCTGGCAGATCTGCTGGAGACCTGCATGGCTGATCGCTGGCACAATGCTTTACAGCAGGGGTAGGCAACCTGCGGCCCTCCAGCTGTTGTGGAACTACATTTCCCATGAGGCATTGCAAGGCTGACAGGTACAATTACTCCCAGAGGCATGATGGGACTTGTAGTCCTGCAACAGCTGGAGGGCCGCAGGTTGCCTACCCCTGCTTTACAGGCTCCAAAAAAATAAAATCAATAAATGCACATTTCTTTTATCTGCAAAAAAAAAAAAAAAAAAAAGTGCATTTATTTTTTTTCCCAAAAAGTGAACTTATGCTTTAATTGACTGGTAAATTTAGATAGACTTCATATAAGTTTTTCTGGGTACCGTAAAAGTGACCGGCAGCAGATGGACTGTACAAAAAAAAAAATAAAAAAAAAAAAAAAAAACACACACACACACACACACACACACACACACACGGATGTAGCTGCAGCCACGGCCTTGTAATAACCACTTGCTGCCGTATACACACTCACAGCATTCAGCAAGAGGGCAATCATGCATTCAAAATTAAAAATGTGGCCATCTAGTCCAGGTTTTGCTTCCTCGCACCAGCGCTGTCCCCTCGATGACTGGTGTTCTGATGACTGCTTGCAGAATCAAGTAGCAGAAATGCAGAAGAAAAAAAATAAAATAAAATTGAATGGATGAATGAGGAAGTTACTCAAGCCGCAGGTTTTTCTCAAGCAAACAGAACAGTGAGTAGGTCAGTAACGGCATTACCGAATCTCACTCCAGATGTCCTGACACTAGCAGAGGCATACAGCACACCTTAGACAACCTCATACTGCAGACCAGTGGTCGCCTGTGCATTAGAGGCGCACAGGCGCTGCCCTCCCCCATCCATGCGTCCAACCCCCTGATCTACATAGAGCGCTGTACTATGCATTTCAATGTGGGGGGGATTTTTGAAGCACATGATTAGAGCCAGAGGCTCTAATGGGCTTCAAAAAAAGGGTGGGCTCGGGGAGCAGAGCATTTCGCCCCAATCACACTTAGTTGTGAATATTTGCTATTGCCACACTGGTCCTCCTCCCAGCCAATCAGGAAGCGGGTCTGAAACCTGGCACCCAACTGGCTAAAAGGACAGGCAATTCTATTGGACGCGTAGGAGAAGGGAGGAGCCGCACAGGAGACCGCCTGTCGCCCATAGACGCCCTGCAACCAGACGCTGCCCGCTGGAGCACACAACCCGCCAAAGCCCGCAACCCGCCAGCCGGAAGCCCCCCCCAAAAAAAAAACAACCACCAGCCATCACTGCTGCAGACATACAGCTTGGAGTCTAATGGCACAGGGGAGCTCAGGCACAGGAACTGGGCTACCATTTTCAGAAACGATTCAAGCCAAAATGTTTTCAGGAAGGCACTGCTTAGGCAGAATTAATATTTTAAATGTCCCCTAAAACAGCACATCTTCCATTTGCGCTCAGATCCACTTTAAACTGAAATGCCCTAAAAAATTAAAATTACACCAGAGAAATATGGAGGCTTCTTCTGTGGACCTTCAGAAAATGTTAGTGGCCTGGTTATGAAGAACGTTTGGCTTTTAACATTTGGATTCCTTGACCCAATACATGTTGTGCCAAGAACATCGGACTTTTCTCAGACTTCGTGGAATTCCAGCCTAACACTAGCCATGCTTAAAAATGTTCCCTTCCCCCTCTTACTTCCTATCCTACCTAACCGATGTGAAAGATCTGTGTGCTTATCTATTTTTAGTGTTGAACAATGGCAGAGAATTGGGGGGCCAGGATGTCAGACCTCCCTCCTCTCCTCGACAGGGGAGTCAGAGCTGTCAGATCACGTGACCTGACTAGAAATAGGCAAGTACACTTTTTATTAACACACACAGGTTAGGCAAAATGGAAAGCAGGAAGGGGGTGGGAACATTTTTAGGCATAGTTCGTGTTCAGCTACAATTCCACTTTAATTAATGGATTGTGGATAGTGTTCAAATCCCTCTTCACTCCATACAAAACGAAATAAAAATATTACTTTTAGTTATACTTTAAAGCGGAGTTCCACCCAAAAGTGGAACTTCCGCTTTAAGCACTCCTCGCCTCCTTACATGCCACATTTGGCATGTAATTTTTTGGGGGTGGGAGTGTATACCCCATTTTCAGAGGGACTTCCTGTCGCTCTTCCTCTTCTGGGCCGCCTAGGCGACTCCTCCTCTCCTCCTAGGCGGCCCCTCCCTCCTGGTAATCTTCTGGTACACGTCACAGGTCCCAGAAGATTGCCTGGCCACTGGCAACGCGACTCGCGCAGTGCGTGCCCGGCCATGAAGCCACTGCCGGTGCACACACCTGCAATGCCGGCGCCGCAGGGAGGAGGGGGGAGACGAGCGAGGCTTCGGGCGCAGGCGTCGCTGGACCGGGACACAGGTAAGTTACTGTTAATAAAAGTCAGCAGCTACATTTTTTGTAGCTGCTGACTTAACTAGAAAAATGAGTGGAACTCCGCTTTAAAGCAGGAATCTCCAAAGTGTTGCGGAGCTACACGCCCCATGACGCATTGAAAAACTGACATTCACAGACATGACTAGGCATGGTGGGAATTGTGGTTCCTGAACTGGAGGACCATAGCTTGAAGACCCCTAATATACCTATTTTGCAAAAACAAAACAGCTTTCCATTGATTCCATTCCAGACTTTAGACCAAGACACAGGAAGGAGTTAACCAGCTGAGGGTAGATGATGCGGAGTGTGTGCTAATGAGATCAGCTGGTCAACGCCTTCCTGTGTCATGACCTAAAGACTGCCCAGGAAGTAAGGCAGAAGTAATGGAGCAGTGTGTTTAAACCACTATGAAGAGAGTGAGGTAATTTGGTGTAGAATTAACGGAAAGCCATTTTATTTTTGAAAAATAAGTACATTAATGCTATACTGGTACACAGGAGAGCTGGAATGTAGAAAAAAAAAAAAGAAAGCTGAACGTAGCCTTCAAGCACGCAGACCTAGACTAGTAGACTTGCAATGTGGATCAGGAAGGTATAAACATTGCAAATAGAGCTTTTGTATTCTGTAAAGAGCAAATAAGGATTACCACCACATAAAAACTACACACAAATATATAAGCAAACCCTGATGATTTACATTCAGCCACACATGTCATTTAAAGGAAAGAAAATACTGCAAGAGGGGGAGTAAAAAAATAAAAATAAAAAAAAAGTCAACAGGATTGCTTTAATCCCCCTGCTATCCCCATCATACTACCTACTTTACTTTCCTCCCCCCACTGCTTCATTAAAGGGGTTGAATACCCCTCTTGGTCATTTTAGATAAAATGGAAATCTCCTAAAGCTGCACTGACGTCAGTGGCGCACGCACTGTGAAGGTCCGGTGGATCTTGCCGGAATGGAGTACCCCCACGTGCATGCGCGGGGGTGATGGCATCGCGGCTCTGGCCACTCACAGTACCGGAGGCTGCGAACCCGGGACAAACGCAGAGGGAACATGTTAACCCCCTCAGCGGTGACCGGGCGCACTGCGGGAGCTTAGTTCTAAGGCAAGTATTTCATACTTGCGCATTATGCCATTGTCTTGCAGGAGGGTTTTTTCAGAGGTTTACTACCAATTAAAGCACCAGGACCTGAAGGAAATAACCCGGTATTTTCAGGTATGAAGGCGAACGCAACTTACTCCATGTGACACCAGGGGGGCCAATCAGAACAGTCATACAGGGAGTACACAGCCCTGTGTAAGCTACAATTCCAGCAACTCATTTACACAGTATATTTCTGGAAGCTGAAGAGCATCATAGAAGTGAAAGAAAAGTAAGCATATGGAGAGCCAAGTTAAGTCCTGTTAGATCACTTCAAGAGGAAGTAAACTTCCCTCTAATGTTTGTACCTAGAAGTCAGTCTATAATAAGGCTTACATACAGGTACTGTAAATATCTCCCAAACATGCGCAGTTTAGGAGATATTTACTGTATACTGCCGCTGTCATCGGCACATGCACTCTGCAGGAATGGCCTCCATTTTTTACATATTTTATTATTTTAAGCGCATTTGCACATAATTAGGACTTTGTATGAATTAATTTTTTGCACAGATATTGGGATGTGTTTGATTTAGAGTTTTTGCACATAACCAGAATTTTTAAGGAATTCACATTTTGGTTCATTTGCACTTTATTGCACAAAATAATAATTTTTGCACATAACCAGAATTTTGAGGAAGTTTATATTTTTGGTTCATTTGCATTTTTTTGCACAAAGATATATTTTTAGCTATGGTTTATCACTTGAATGAATTTGAACCTTAGCATTTTTGCATTTTTCATGACTTTTTGTATGATCAAATAGCAGCGCCAGAGCTACACAAACTTGCACTTTATTAAATATAAGTGCCTATACCTTTTAAGCAATGTGCCAAAAATGTAGAGGCTGATCTGCTGACAGCCTAAAGATTTACTGCTGCTCAGGGGATCTGGGCTTCAGGAAAATGGCAGCCTTCAGCAAGAAGAAACAGGAACAATGCTGGAGGCAATTTACAGCCCACACTAATTTTGGTAGCATCATTTTGGAATGTTTGCTTCTTTCTAAAGAATAATATTTTTATCAAGGCGTTAAGGGTAAAGTTCCACTTTAAGGTGAACCAGTTACTTTGCCCTGCATGTGTACCACTTTAGAAAATATTCTTATAGTATTGGAGGAGGTCCTGCTCAGGATATCTATAGGTTATCTACAGTGGCGATCAGGGCAATATCTGATGACCCTGATTGCATCACTGCAACAGCATTGTCATTACCATCAGAGGCCTCTTTCCTGAAATTGTACTAGATTTATGTGGTGCAACAGACATGGGTAAAACAGCTTTTCACTTTTTAATGTACATTGCATGGAGATTTCTAGTTCCTCCCAGCTGTCACACTTCAGCAGCCAGCGTGTTAATGGCCCACCTAGCAGTAAGCCTCGACCACCAGCAAGCAAGCGACCCAAAACAAGGCTCAACTCTCAAGAATATGGCAAAAGGCTGCCAAATTTGGATTTTCCATAAAACATGAGTTAATGGAAAATGACTCAATACAGCTGCTTTTTCATTTTTAGAAAAGATCTTTGAGAAAAGAGGGGGAAAAAAAAAAAAAAAAAAAAAAAAAAAA
>BLSH010502083.1:287465-300574 GCA_018402905.1 Glandirana rugosa
CAGTCTAGGAGGTCATTTATTTTAGACGTCGTGACACATCGGGATTAACACGGAAATTTTTTTATTTATTTGGATATTCCAAAGGACAGGAACTCATTTAACTCCAGCTTCCATCGTACAGCCCTAAAATGTTAGCGAGTCGAACCAAACTTCAGACTTTAACGAAATAGAGAAAGACAAATTAAATATCACTGTCTTTTACACAAGCCACGTCGCAAGACTGAAGAGCACGTGTAATAGGTTTGCGTCAAACAACACCAGGAATTTTAATTTAATGTGATTTAGTGACGGATAACAGTGCTGCAGATTTTATTTACTGGAGGATCTGACAAACACGAGAAATATTTATAGCAAAAAAAAAAAAAAAAAAATCAACCGTACACAGTGTCCTGAACACGAGGCGACAGGGAGTACGGAAAGTGTGATTGCTTATCCATATCACACCACACAGGATCACCGATGTGATAAAACCATCAGCTTGTTAACATAGTAAATTGGGCGCCTCCATCCAGATCCTCAGCACTACCCTGCTGCGAGGAAAACTGCGGCGAGAGATTTAAGAGATATCACCCCAGGCTGATAAGTGCCTCTCCCCTGCCAAAGGTAGGACTGTGCAGGAGAGGCTTGCATTGAAAGTACCACTCTGATGTGAGGGGCACTCCAAAGTAAAGGGGGGGGGGGGCTGTGATATGACGGGGAACTGAGGACACTCTGGGACTGCGTTAAAAATGGGGACCTTTGAGGTAAAGGGGGACTATTGACACTGATGCAAGAAGGGGGCGGGTTAGAAATGTTAAAGCGGAGTTCTTCTTTTTCTAGTCAGTAGCTACAAAAAGTGTAGCTGCTGAACAGCCACTCGCCCGTCCCACGTTCCAGTGTTGAGGTCGCCCGAAGCCTCGCTCCTCGCCCACACCTCTTCGCGGTGCCAGCATTGTAAGTGTGGGCACCCGGCTTTGACAGTTTGCAGCATCACAGCCAGTCGCGCTGCGCTCAGTGGCCAGGAAATAATCTGGGACCCGTGCGTGTCCCAGAAGATTGCAGAGAGGGAGGGGGAGAGGAGTCGCCGCCTAGGCGGCGAGGATGCGACATCAGGAAGTGGAAGCTGGGTACCTGTCTAAACTAGGTACCCACTCTCCTCCTCCCCCCCCCCCCCAAAAAAAAAATGACATGACAAATGTGGCATGTCAGGGGTTGTGATGTGAACAGGGGGCTGTAATATAAAGGAGGCTATGGAAGGGTAGGCTAAAATCATGGATGTACTGGTGGGAGGGGGATGGGCTGTAATGTTTAAAACAAAAACACTACAGCCCATGGTGTAGCACAGGTTTTGTAATGTGTTTGGACCTCTACCCGAATGACAGGTCCTCCGTAAAGCCTGCTGTTGGCTGATGTCACAGCCAGTCCAGGTTTGGGAAAGATCCCGAATGTAAAAATGCCTGGACTAGCAGCTGGCCCAGCCTCTCAGAAAGCTGTTGAGAGCCTGAGCCAGCTTCTCCCGCCCCTATACAGCCCAGCACTCTAGTGAATGTCAGGGGAGCACCAGCTCTCTGCAAACTGAAGATGATCCAGAGCAGAGCGAACAGCGGTGTTTGATCAGTTCTCAGTCTGGAGCTGGTGGGGGACAGAAGCAGCATCCACCTAGGGGAATAGAATTGTTTTTTTTTTCTCCTTCAGGGATCCCATACTTGAAGGTAAAAAACCTTTTATATGCAGCTCCCCCTGCAGCCCCTCCGAAATACTCACCTTCGTCAGATCTTGATCCAGCGCTGTGCACGTGTCTGCAGCAGCTCCTCTCCTGGCTCTCAGAGGCTTGACTAAGAGCAGCTAAGATCCTGCTGCTGTTCGTCACAACCCATAAGCAGAGAGCGAGGCCAAACTGGGCACAAATACATGTGGAACAGGTTGCAGTTTTCACACTTTGCGCAGAGTGCTGAATGGTATGAGGTCATGTAGATGAAGGCCAACCAAAGCAAGAAACAAATAATTTGAGGTAACCAATAGCTTTGGGCCTGTAATGAGAGAACATAGGGAGGCAGCTGAGGCAGGGCCATGATGATACGATCTCCACCTTGTCCAATCACAGAACACTTTGCATTCACTGAGAAAATGCAAAGTGTTCCCTGAAAGGCGCCTGCGCCAAGTGAGCAACCTTCTTTGTTCACTAAACAGCAGTTTGGCATAAGACCCGAAAGCTAACGGCAATCACTGTAGTAGCAGTGCCTGCTATAGTAATTTCCAACTTCAATGTGAATTGGCCAGGTAAGGAACATGCACACTTACATTGGTCTAAACTGGACCAATGTAATCATGTAAAAACTGCCAGACCTAAAACTTCAGCTTAAATAAATGTTTAAAATGCAAGCAATGTCAATGATGGAACAGTAGTACAGTGAGGACAGGGGAGTGAAGGTGACTTTTGCAGCAAAGGTTTCTTGAATTACCTCTTAATTAGCTATTCATTTTTAACTTGTGTTCGGCTTTAAAAATATGGTCTAAAAAGAGTCATGTGTATTCTTCTTGAATCTTGGTGTGCTTTGTGTATTTCTTCCAGATCTGTGCAGTAATCCAGTGTGAGACTTTCCCTCTGTGCAGGAGCTTCCTGTAATAAAGACCGCTCACCGCTGCGCTCTCCTTGTGCAGGGGGACTGGTCTGGTCTCCGCCCCTCCTGTAGTTTTCTACAGAAAGCCTGTAGTGGGTGGGGCTTGGTGGGTCCCTCCCACAGCTCTGCTCTTTGCACAAGCTATATACAGCACAGTGATGTCACTGCTACTTTTACAAGGTCATACAAGTTTGTAAAGGTATTTGGTGCAAAGTAAATGAATATCCTTTGTGGCTATAAAGCTACATTCACATCATGGGTTTGGGCCGGAGCAAATTACAGCAGCAGTAATCTTCTGATTGCTGCTACGGTTAGGCGCGGCTGCTGGGCCCATTCATGATAGCGACAATCGCTGGTGGCCATAGCCATATGCAGCTCTCTGCACAGTCATCTGTTACCTGCTGTGATTGCTACTGGATGCAGTAATTGCTGGCTGTGCGGACAACCGCATATAGCTGCAGCCGCCGGCAACCTGTCATTATGAGTGGGGCCAGCAGCTGCACCCAACCACTCACAGCCGCACTTGGAATCAGAAGATCCCTGCTGCAATTCACACCAGCCTAAATTGCCGGTGTGAATGCAGCCGAAAGGAATGTATTTAAACACTTTTTTGTGCCTGGAGTTTAGCTTCAAGTCTAAACACAATCATTCTCTTTTCCCTAGACAAATACAGACCCAGCTTTTACCAAGTGAACAGTAGATGAAACCTTTGCAGGGATTGCAGCAGCTCCCTAGGACGCATGTCTAAGTGAAGGGGTCTCATTGCTCATCATTCTGTCTGATACAGAACCGCAGCATGGGATCATCTAAGGTCAAGCTAAAGGCTCCCAATGGTTAAATATAGCAATCGGATGTTTAGGCTATTTGCTAGTTGCACCCTTGACATTTGTACACCTTATTTCTGATGCTATTGCCCCTGCATGGGTGTGTATATTTACTGTATGTTCCCCAATTCTTAAAACCAATAAAAAAAATTTAGGCATAATGATAAAAAGCCTTCTGTGTGCAGCAGCCCCCTCAGCCCCCCCACCCCAATACGTACCTGAGCCCCATCTGTCCAGCAATGTCCATAAGTGTTATGGCCATCCGAGACTCTCCCCCGATTGGCTGACCACCGCAGCGGCACCACTGGCTTCCGCTGTCAAAGTCAGCTAGCCAATCAGGAGAGAGAGGGGGTGGGGCCAGGGCTCTGGTGCCCCCATAGCTAGCTGCTTGCTGTGGGGGGACGCTCAACAGGAGGGAGGGGCCAGAATCACAGAAAAGGGACCCATGAAGAGGAGGATCCGGGCTGCTCTGTGGAAATCCACTGCAACAGAGCAGGTAAGTATAACGTGTTTTTTATTTATTTATTTTTTCCTATTAAAAAAAAACAAAAAACAACTTTACAATCACTAAGCATTTGCTTTTCCTGCATCATCTATAGTTAATGAAGCCGGTGTCCCCTAAAGTGTTTGCCTTACAGTTCTGCAATGCCAGATTGCCCTGGACTTCCAGCAGTCCATATTAATCCTCTTCATCCGGTGTGTAATGATTAACAGATCATGTCTCACTGGCAATGAGAAAGGCTGCTGGGGACAGATGGACTCCAACTACAAATAACACAGTAACCAAATGGCAGCTGACCAACGACGCCGGAAGTTTAGGAGCGCCTTCAGATGAGAGCCATTGCTGGCCGGAGTGATTCATATGAAATGTACACTTCCATAAGAGCTGTATTTTTAACTAACATTTCAGACTGCAGAGAAATATTTCCTGTCAAATGCTAAACATAATCCGCACCCCACACCTCATCTTCCTCTTACACTACCTAACCAGTACCTTGTATTCCTGCCATGCAAGGTCTTAAAAGTACTTACCTCTAGGACGCAAAAAAAAAAAAAGCTTTGCCTGACAGCAAGAGTTAAATGCTCAATAAGTATAGGGGTAGAGGAAGAAGCTTACTAGCAGGTAGAGGAATACTTAACTTATGCCTTGCTCCAGCAGGCAAAGACTCTCCTTTCCTTTATGCTTTGAGTCAGGGTGGATTGGATTTAAATCATAATTTTTAAAGAGTAACTGTCACCTCTGTCCCGCTGTTGACTCACCGACAGTCCCATTCACTTTAATGGGATGGCTGGTGATGTGGCGGTGACAACAAGGGGAGGGACGTGGCGGCAGCAGGTGAGTGGATGCCCGCTAACAGGCGCTGCCATGATGGATCTGAAATGACAGGCGCTCTTTATGTAAGGGCTTATTCTTGCTGGTAGTTAGAATCTTTAATATTTGTAAACAAAATGAAGGTTTCCCATTTAGAATAATAAGCTGTCAGGTTAGTAAAACAGCGATATCAGAGCCGATCCAATCATACAGTTTGTAGTGTACATAGATTTGAAAAACAAAGGGATAAAGGAATATTCCTGAACTTTGTTTTATCTCATGGTTACTGTGAAATTGTGCGAATGCATCAATGCAGTGCATGTTATCTCAGCTTGGATTCATTGAATGAGTTTATCGAAAAATGTAAATATTGCAGAATATACAGCCTCATGCTACATAACTAAGCTCCATTTCATGCTGAACTAAATAAGTAATTTAATCTTTATAGAAAAAACTGTCTTTAGATATTTTTACTCCAAAAGCATTTAATTAAAATACATTTGATAAAAAGTAAAATTAAAAAAAAACTATTTGAATAAAAAAAAAAAAAAAAAAAAAAAAAATAAAATAAAAATGTTTTTTTTTTTTTTTTTAAATTATCAATCTTTATCCACCTTGCTTTCAGTTGTTGGTGGTCCGTCGCCATCAGGTATAATGCAGGACTATTAGTTCTGTAAGGTACTTCATTGCCAGTGTGCAACTGCATGGGATAAAGCAAGTTACAGCTTATTCCTCTACCACTACACCAAATGAGCATTTAGCACCTGGAGTGGGTTGGGGGTTTCTGACTGCTAGGGTAGTTTTAGTGAAATTCCCAGAGTTCAGTTTCTGAAGTACAACCAGGCTTTTGTCTTAACAAGTACCAGATCTAGTTACTATTCAATGTACATGAATCATGAAGTAAACTTTTTACCTTTCCAGACTGAGCCAAATCCATGTGTGTCTCACGCTCCCCCTTCCAGACACTGCAGCTCACATCGGAAGATTTCAGCAGTTTTGTCCATCCAGAAGGCAGTGGGTGGGGCTCAGCTATGGCCAGGGGATGATTTACAAGCTACAGGCTTGTAGTGATGTTGATAGCTAACCCCCCCCCCCCCACGTAACTCAGACACAGCCTACACGAGCGGCAACTCTGAATTCTTGATCAAAGCAGCAAAGTCACCACACCATCACAGGAAGCTTCATTGGGTAAGAGAATATACAGGTGGTGTGGGACTTTGCAAGGGGACAAAACTAAGTGCAGATAAACTTGCAACTTCAATCTAAGGAAGTCCTATGACTTCCTACCAGCAGGAAGTGGTGATATCAGGAAGATGTCTGCACCTACAGGCATCATCCAGGTATCAGTTTTCAGCCGGCGATTCCCTCACTTGGGGTTTGGCGCCATTCCACAAGTGTGTGCAGTTTTAAAGCGTGACATGTTCGGTATTTACTCAGCACCCCATCTATTTAACCAAAATCTTGGGTTATACAGGTGCATCTCAAAAAATGTGAATATCAAAAAGTTAATGTAATCCAATTCAAAAAGTGAAACTCATTTTATATACAGTTGTGCCCATAAGTTTACACATTTCTCAGAGAATATGAATAATAACACAAAACATTTTTCACTCATGGTTGTTTGGCTGAAGCCATTTATTATCAAATCAACTGTGTTTACTCTTTTTAAATCATAATGACAACAAACTACCCAAATGACCTTGATCAAAAGTTTACATACCCCAGTTCTTAATACCGTGTATTGCCCCCTTTAACATCAATGACAGCTTGAAGTATTTTGTGGTATTTGTGGATGAGGCTCTTTATCTTTTCAGATGGTAAAGCTGCCCATTCCTCTTGGCAAAAAGCCTCCAGTTCCTGGAAATTCTTGGGCTGTCTTGCATGAACTGCACGTTTGAGATCTCCCCAGAGTGGCTCAATGATATTTAGGTCAGGAGACTGAGATGGCCACTCCAGAACCTTCACTTTATTCTGCTGTAGCCAATGACAGGTCTACTTGGCCTTGTGTCTTGGACCATTGTCATGTTGGAATGTCCAAGTACATCCCATGCACTGCTTCCTGGTTGATGAATGCAAATGTTCCTCCAGTATTTGTTGATAACATACTGTATTCATCTTGCCATCAATTTTGACCAAATTTCCTGTGCCTTTGTTGCTCACACATCCCAAAAACATCAGCGATCCACCTCCGTGTTTCACAGGCCTTGTTGACTCCTCTCCAAATATAACGTTTATGGTTGTGGCCAAAAAGCTCAATTTTGGTCTCATCACTCCAAATGACTGTGCCAGAAGGTTTGAGGCTTGTCTCTGTGCTGTTTGGCGTATTGGAAGTGGGATACTTTGTGGCATTTGCATAGTAATGGCTTTCTTCTGGCGATTCGACCATGCAGCCCACCTTTCTTCAAGTACATCTTAAAACAGCCACACCACATGTTTTCAGAGAGTCCTTTATTTCACCTGAAGTTATTTGTGGGTTTTTCTTTGCATCCCGAAAAATTTTCCTGGCAGTTGTGGCTGAAATTTTAGTTGGTCTACCTGACCGTGGTTTGGTTTCAATAAAACCCCTCATTTTCCACTTCTTGAATAGAGTTTGACCACTGCTGATTGGCATTCTCAATTCCTTGGATACATTTTTATATCCCTTTCCCGTTTTATACAGTTCAGCTACCCTTTCCTGCAGATCCTTTGACAATTTTGCTTTCCTTATGACTCAGAATCCAGAAATGTCACTGCAGCCCTGGATGAGGGATGCAAGGGTCTGTCAGGAGTCCAGAAACTCATTGGCCTTTTATACACATTTTTTTTAAAAAAAGAATTTTTGTTGCGCTAAACCTTAGTGATTTAACACAGTGTATATATCTATATGAACATATGAATGTTTACATGACAAACATATTATAGCGTAAAAAACTTAGTGTACAATATTGTGAAAAAAATGAAAAAATTAGTGAACAGAGATGAATATAATAAAAATATATAATATAGTCCCTAAGTAGGAGTGATCTTCTCTTTGGATTCTATTAGGACTTTGGATGTGTCAATCTTTTGCCTATATTCCCAATCACGGCTGACTTCACATGTTCTGGGACTATATTATATATTTTTATTATATTCATCTCTGTTCACTAACTTTTTCATTTTTTTCACAATATTGTGCACTAAGTTTTTTACGCTATAATATGTTTATGTCATGTAAACATTCATATGTTCATATAGATATATACACTGTGTTGTTTAATCACTAAGGTTTAGCGCAACAAAAATTCTCTTTTTTTAAAATATTTTGTTGGTGGAATATCGCACTATACTTTTGTTGCAGCTGTCACATATGTCTATTCCAGAAGCGCGGTATTATTCTGAATATTTGTAATACCTTTTATACACATACTAATTACAAGCAAACAGATCGCAGGTGAGGATGGTTACCTTTACTAGCCATTCAAACCCATTTGTGTCAACTTGTGTGCACGTTATCAGGCCAAAATAACCAGGGTATGTAAACTTTTGATCAGGGTCATTAAGGTAGTTTCTGCTGTCATTATGATTTAAAGAGTAAAAACAGTTGATTGATAATAAAAAGGCTTCAGCTAAACACTAACCATGAGTGAAAAATGTTTTTGCGTTATTCAGATTCTCTGAAAAATGGCCAAGGAATTCTAAATTCTGCCAGGGTGTGTAAACTTATGAACACAATTGTAGATGCGTTACACACAGTGATATTTCAAGCATTTTTCTTTTAAGTTTGAGGATTATGGCTTACAGCTAGTGAAACCCCAAAATCCAGTATCTCAGGAAATTAGATTACAGAAGACTAATCAAAAAAACGACTACTTAATACAGAAATGTTGGCTTACTGAAATGTCCATGTACAATATAGTATGCGCTCAATATTTGGCTGGGGGCTCTTTTTGCATGAATTACTGCATCAATTCAGCGTGGCTCGGAGGCTATAAGCCCGTGGCACTGCTGAGGTGTTATGGAAACCCAGGTTGCTTTGATAGCGGCCTTCAGCTTGTCTGCATTGTTGGGTCTGGTGACTCATCTTCCTCTTGACAATACCCCACAGATTCTCTATGGTGTTTAGGTCAGAAGAGTTTGCTGGCTAATCAAGCACAGTGATACCTTGATCACTAAAGCAGGTATTGGTACTTTTGGCAGTGTGGGCGGTGCCAAGTCCTGCTGGAAAATGAAATCAGTGTCTCCATAAAGTTGGTCAGCAGAGAGAAGCATGAAGTGCTCCAGAGTTTCCCGGTAGAGGGTTAGGCTGACTTTGGACTTGATAAAACACAGTGGACCAACACCAGCAGATGACATGGCTTCCCAAATCACAGACTGTGGAAACTTCACTCTGGATATCATGGAACTTTAATTCTGTGCCCCTCCACTCTTCCTCTAGACTCTGGGACCTTGATTTCCAAATGAAATGCAAAATATTCCACAGCCAGGGATGATTTAGGGAGCCATGGCCTGGGTGGGAAGTGGCTAAGTGCCGCAGAACATATTTGCATAATGGAAGGGCAGTTTTACTAAACCCAGGAGCCTGCATTCACTATATCTGGTCTCCCACAGTACATGGAAATGCAATTATTTTACTAAATATAAAACTACTAAATACCTTTTCTCATCAGCAGTATATAGCAATCTTGTGAAGTCTATCAGTGTCTGGTTAAAGGTTGTAGGAGGAGTTTTCATTCTGTTCTGGCTGTCCTTTGAGGTTGCATGACCCCTGACACTCTGTCTGGACAGTGCTGATTGGCCTTGTGCTGATCACATGCACCCTCCCAAAAAAAAAAAAATAAACTCTAAACTGAGCATGTGCAGAATGACTCCAAAGGCTCTGTACCATCAGGAAACGGATCGGGATCGCTGGAAGGGGAGGATCAGAGATGACAGGATCAATCAGCCTTTTTACGCAATATACAGGATCAACCCCTTAAACTCCACAGTGCATATAACAAAAATGCTTTACTGCATATACAGACTGATTTTTACGGTTGTGGGTTTAGCAACACCAAGCACAGAAATAAGTTGAAAAACGTGTATATGCACATCCACAATTCTGAAGCACATGAAAAATTAGGAAAAATACAGATTACATGAACATCTATCAACATAGGTTTTTGATGACCGTCAGTTTTCCTTTTTAGGATCTTTCCCTCTGTTGTCACCCGGTAATCTGGCCAGTAACACCATCTGTATTACAGTTCCCCCACTCTGGAGGAAGTAGCACAGGGGTTCTGGGGCAGGGGAGTACTAGAGGGCTAGCAGTTTTACATACACTAACAAAATGAAGCCAAACTGCAGCTAACACTTTATAATCAGTTAGGCTACCTTCACACTGAGGCGGTTTTCAGGCGCCTTAACACTAGAAATCGCCTCTAAAAGGGCCTGAAAACCACCTCCCATTCATTGCAGTGGGTCCCTTCACACTAGGGCAGTGCACTTGCAGGACGTGAAAAAAAGTCCTGCAAACCGCATCTTTGGGGCGGTGCACTGAGCGGTGTATAAGCTGCTCCTACACCGCCCCCTGTATTGTAATCAATGGAGACGAAGCTCCCCAATCGGCTGTACACCGCCACGGAGAGCCGAGTGGTGGCGCTTTTAACCCGTTAACCCCTTCTTGGGGGTTAAAAGCGCCCCGCTCTCGTTTGCATAGCGCCGCTATAATAGTGGTAAATGTGCTGCCAATTAGCGGCGCTTTACCACTACCGCTCATCCCCCAGTGTGAAAGCGCCCTTAGTGTGACTGACAGTGTCACTTATGGTCTGGATTAGTCTGCTGCCATGTCGCAGTCCCACTAAAAATTGCTAATCGCCGCCATTACTAGTAAAAAAAATAAATAAAAATGCCATAAAAATATCCCATAGTTTGTAGGCGCGATAACAATATCTAGCAGAATGCATATTGGCCTAAATGGATGAAGAAATTAGATTTTTTATATTTTATTAGATGTGTTTTATAGCAGAAAGTTTTTTTTCCCCAAAATTGGTCTTTTGTTTCTAAAAGAAAGCTCTATTTGTGGGATAAAAAGGACATCAATTGTATTTGGGTACAGCGCCGAACGACCGCGCAATTGTCAGTTAAAATTGCGCTGTGCAGTATCGCAAAAAAAGTCCTGGTCACGAAGGAGACAAAACCTTCTGGGGCTGAAGCGGTTAATGGTTTGTCTCATCCCTGTAACTGATACATCTGGAAGAGAGTTTGTTCTTAAAAAAAAAACAAAAAACAAACAGACTTACTGACTGGATCACGAAATTAAAATAAAGGAAAGAAAACGAATGCAGCCATCACGTGTTAGAATTAGTAAGCTGCAATATAATGAATGTTTGCTTTTGAGTTTTATAGCACTTTAACATCAGAACTGCTTTTCTCCTGATAGAAGTTTATGGCAATGCAAAACAAGCTAAAGCAGGTCATATGTCATTCAGAAGGACAATGCTACCTGTCAAGGAATTATGAACTGATACCAAAAGCAAGGCCCATCTACAAAAGCCCCATGACGTTTCTGAGATCCTTCTATGTTCTGTCACATATGCGTACGACTTGCATTTGACATCCCAAGTTACTTCTGTATTCCCATTGACTTCTATTGAGGAAGAAGCAGTTCTGACATAAAAGGCTTGTCGACAGGAGCTACAATTCTGCATCGTCAGCTGAAAACTTTACATTGTTTAGGAGGAAAAAGGGAAAGAAAAAAAATCCATTAGCTCTCACTTCTTCCTGGTTTCCCTGTTAGGGGTCACCAAGACCGTAAGGAAGGGGAAATCTCTTCGGTAGGACTACATGCAATAACGCAGCAATGCGAGATGGAATTTTATCAACCTCCATTAAAAGTGGTTGTATCCCCTCCAAAGTGATTTTTACCTATAATAAGGCTTACCTCTAGGTAAAATGAATATCTCCTAAACCTGTGCAGTTTAGGAGATATTCCATTGCAATGCAGCCGCTGACATCACGCATGCGCAGTGATGTCACGGAAAGTACCGGAAAATCTGTAGGTTAAGACAAGTTCCAGGGCATGTCTCACTGCACTGATCACTCACAGCGCCGGAGCCGTGAACCCAGAAAAGGCTACACAGCGAAGATATCCGCTCCCTCTGCCCCGCGGGAGCTTCGTTCTAAGGTAAGTATTTCATAATGAGCTAGTATGCGGTGCACACTAGCTCATTATGCCTTAGGGTTTTTTTTTTTTGTTACGGTATACAACCGCTTTAGAGTGGTAGCAAAGGCAGTAGGTTTTTTTTTTTTTTTTATCTTAACGCATTCTATGCATTAAAACTGTGTGCAGCAGCCCCCCTCCTACTTACCTGAGCCCCATCCAGATCCAGCGATGTTGCACCAGAGACTCAGCTGTCCAGGATTCTCCCTCCTGATTGGCTGAGATGAACAGGCGCCATTGTTTCTCACTGCTGTGAAAGTCAGTGGGCCAATAAGAAGGAGACTGGGCCGAGCCACGGTTCCATGTCTGAATAGACACACAGAGCAGCGGCTTGGCTCTGGTGCCCCCTAGCACACTGCTTGCTGTGGGGGCTCGCGGCAGGAGGGAGGGGCCAGTAGCACCAGCAAGGGACCCAGAGAAGAGGAGGATCTGGGCTGCTCTGTGCAAAACCACTGCAAAGAGCAGGCAAGTATAATAGGTTTGTTATTAAAACAAGACTTTAGTATCACCATCTTTATTCTGATTCAAAAAGTCTCAATTTCCTGTTCTCATGACAGTGGTCACCAGGACAGAAAGTAAAGGGCAATCTCCCCAATAGGGACAGAGACAGCAATAAAAATGCAACTTTCCAACTCACTACTGTAATTTATGCCAAGCTTTAATTGAAGTAACATTTCCGGGGGGCGTGGCTTGACAGCGCATGTAGGCAGACGTGCAGACAGACCGCTCCGCTGAAAATCCTATCTTATCCTCGGGTGACTGGATAGAGGCTTCTAATAACCCGCAAAACCTGGCACTAGACCTGCAGAACAGTTGAGCCCGCGAGAAATATCTGGACCGGTCCGCGGTTATGGCCCAGACGTGCAGACGGATGTACGCGACAGTTCGGTGCGGGGGGCCTTTACAATGAAGTTAATTTCGAACCGTATTTAATGTCATCACTCAACCTTTCAACGTAAAAATAACGACAGAGACAGGGATAACCCCTCTAACGGGAAATGAAAGACAGGACCACTGGTGACAGTACTCTTGTCCTTTAACTCTGAAAAACTTAGTCTTATTTCTACCACTATGATTTCAGAACAAAATTATTGTTTGGATAATATGAACGGACGAGAAACGTCACCAAAACGTGTCTCGTCGGGTCTAGGAGGAGAAGAGACCCAGGGAACGACCACGATGACCGGGGAGGGAGGACGGCGCTCGGGGGTGTC
>BLSH010502083.1:394456-415311 GCA_018402905.1 Glandirana rugosa
GGGATGACACTGATTTTCCAGTGATGGTTGTGTGCCCAGAGAGGAAGCCCGCTCATGGCAGCTGTGCCCAGTGAGATGGGGGTGAAGGAGGAAGGTGTGCAAGAGTGCCCGGGTAGTGGTAGCAGGAGATGGACCAGTGATGGTCCTACATGCCCAGAGATTATGCCCGCTCCTGGTAGCTGTGCCCAGGGAGATGGGATGTGAAAGAAGATGTGCCAAATTGCCCAGGGTGATGCCAGGAAATGTAGCAGTGATACATACCCAGAGGTGATGCCCGCTCCTGGTAGCTGTGCTGGGGGAGATGGGGATGAAGGAGGAAGATGTGCCAGAGCGCCTGGGCGGGGGTAGCAGGAGATGCACCAGTGATGGTCCTGTGTGCCCAGAGGATGCCCGCTCCTGGTAGCTGTGCCCAGGGAGATGGGAGGTGATGAAGGAAGATATGCCAGAGTGCCTGGGCGGCAGGATATGTACCAGTGATGGTCCTGCGTGTCCAGAGATGATGCCCGCTCCTGGTAGCTGTGCCCAGGAAGATGGAGGGTGAAGGAGGAAGAAGCACCAGTGTGCTGGGTGGGGTGAGAGGAGATGTATCCATGATGGTTCTGCATGGCCAGAGATGATGCCCGCTCCTGGTAGCTGTGCCCAGGGACATGTGGGGTGACGAAGCAAGACGTGCCAGAGTGACTGGGCGGGGGGTAGCAGGAGATGTACCAGTGATGGTTCTGCATGCCCAGGGGTAATGCCCCCTCCTGGTAGCTGCGCCCAGGGAGATGGGGAGTGAATATGGAAGATGTGCCAGAGTGCCGGGGGGGGGTAGCAGGAAATGTACCACTGATGGTCCTGCGTGCCCAGAGGTGATGCCCACTCCTGGTAGCTGTGCCCAGGGAGATGAAGTTGTGCCAGTGTGCGGGGGGGGGTGACAGGAGATGTACCAGGGATGGTCCTGTGTGCCCAGAGAGGATGCCAGCTCCTGGTAGCTGTGCCCAGGGAGATGGGTGATGAAGGAAGATGTACCAGTGTGCCCAGGGTGGGGGTTATATCAGCAGATGTACCCATGATGGGCCTTCGTGCCCTAGGGTGATGGCCGCTCCTGGTAGAGGGTAATCAGGGTGGATCAGTGACACCCATGTGTGCCTCAGGGGTGATATTGTGCAATGCCCGCTAATGGTAACCATGTGCCCTGGGGTAATGAGGGCAAAATGTAGCAGTGCCCAGTGCACCCAGGGGGTGATGCCAGGTAGTGCCCACTCCTGGTAGCAGGGTATCCAGGAATTTATACAGGGTGATGTGACAGTCCTGGGTGCCCAGAGGGGTGATGAAGGAAGATGTACCAGTGCCCAGTGTACCCATGGGGGTGATAAAGGAAGATGTACCAGTGCCCAGTGTACCCATGGGGGTGATGAAGGAAGATGTACCAGTGCACCCATGGGGGTGATAAAGGAAGATGTACCAGTGCCCAGTGTACCCATGAGGGCGATGAAGGAAGATGTACCAGTGCCCAGTGTACCCATGGGGGTGATGAAGGAAGATGTACCAGTGCCCAGTGTACCCATGGGGGTGATGAAGGAAGATGTACCAGTGCCCAGTGTACTCATGGGGGGTGATGAAGGAAGATGTACCAGTGCCCAGTGTACCCATGGGGGTGATAAAGGAAGATATACCAGTGCCCAGTGTACCCATGGGGGGGGTGATGCGCCCCCCTGGTAGCCATGACGTTGGGTGTCAGTGCGGGTCCCAGGCCCGGTCCTATGATGACAGAGGAGCCTCCATCCTCCGGGCGGTGTACACGGCGCTCTCTCTCACACACACGGCTCACCTGCTGCTCCTGTCCACTCAGCAGCGTCTCCTCCTCCCCGCTCCGGTCCCCCGTGCTCTCCGGCATGCTCATGAAGCGCTCCCCTCATCTCCCCCATGCTCCATGGACGCCCCCGAGCAGAGTCCCCGATCCCCTCAGCGGATCCCCTGCCTCACTTGACACACCGCACAGCGCAGAGCAAGGGTGGGCGGGGCCAGCGCGCCTCACACCAGAGCGGACACTACCACAGCCGGCTCAGGAGGGGAGGACAACGCCGCAGCCCTCTCTTCGTGCAGAGCGAATAGGACGCACGACGTCAAATCCGTCCCCCTTTTTTTTCCCTGCAGGCAGGTGGTAGGCGCTGACAATCAGACTGACAAGGGGGCTGACCGATTGAATAGTGAGCCCGAGGGGCCGCGGCGAATCAGGGAGAAGTGGGCGGGGTCTAGTTCTATATGTAGTGTGTCTTTGTGAGCGCGGCGCTCAATGTGTGAAGGGCAGACCGTGTTGTGTGCTGAGAGTGAGCGCTCCACCGCATGTCCCTTCCCTGTGTATGAGGGGCGTGGGCTGGCAGCACCCATAACAGTCCCATAAGGCGGCTCTGCTAGGAACATTTTGCACAAATTTAGGTCTGAAAATGGTATAACCCACCCCCCCCCCAATATATTTTCTGAAAGCAGACGCCCCGGAGAATAAAATAGCGGTAGTTCCAATTTCTTTTATGTTGCACCATAATAGCGCTACAGTTTACTAAATGCAACATTTCAGTCAAAAATAAACCACAGTTGAGTTTAGGGCCCACAGACCTAATATATCACTCATTCTTCTGTAAAATATAAAAGATGAGGTTGTGCCGAGTACATAGACACCCAACATGCCCAGCCTTAAAATGGCATGCGCCCATGAAGCGGCATCAGACTGCGGTCATTTTCCATTGGTGACGCTTTATGAGCCCCTACAGGTCATTAGTCCAGAAATAATTGTGAACAATGGGCCTGGAATTATTGGTCTCCCTCTGGCGTGCGCTGCGATGTGAAACACAATCAACATTTTCATACCTAGGTGACCCCAACGCCTGCATTTAACCCCCGGAAGGATTTACCCCCCCTCATGACCAGGCCTTTAACTGACAATTGCGCGGTCGTGCGACGTCGTACCCAAATGAAATTGATGCCCTTTTTCTCCCACAAATAGAGGTTTCTTTTGGTGGCAGCTTCTGGTGAGGCCGCACCTGGAGGATGCCATCCAGTTCTGGGCGCCAGTCCTCAGGAAGGATGTCCTGGAAACTGGAAAGGGTTCAGAGAAGGGCAACAAAGCTAATTAAAGGGGAGTTCCACCCAAAAGTGGAACTTCCGCTGGTTGGATTCCTCCCCCCCTCAGGTGTCACATTTGTCACCTTTCGGGGGGAGGAGGAAGAGGACATCTGTCTTTGGACAGGTGTCTTTCTCCACACATCCGGGAGCCCGGGGCCGCGGCCGTCAGCAGCCAGGCTCCCTCTGCCGCAGCCGCCAATGGGAAAGCACAGCGGCGGCTCGCACATGCACAGTAGGGACCAAGCCGTGAAGCTGAACGGCTACACTCCCAGGTTCCCTTATCCTCAATGGCAGCAGCAGCACTCAACCCGCCAATCCGAAGATCGGTGGGCGGTGCCGACATCGCTGGACTCCAGGACAGGTAAGTGTCCTCAAGTTAACTGTATGTGTAGCTGCTGACTTTTAATTTCTAAAGGAACGGCGGCGGACCGCCGCTTTAAGGGATTGGAGAACCTTAGTTATGAGGAAAGATTACAAGCATTGAACTTATTCTGATACAAATTCCTCCTGCGCTGTGTGGTGGACCTAGGTGGGATGGTGGTCACTTCTGTAGGAATGTACGATATGGATGGTGCCCGCCTGCTGCCTTGATCGACCTGGGGAACTAGGAAATGAGGGAGAGAACATACGGCGCCTGGCCTAGTGCATCATCCATGGTAAACTTAATTTATTAGGTACAGAAGTAGGATATTCACATTTGATGAAAGAATTAAAATCTCATCATGTCATAAAAGTGCCTTGGAGTAGTCCTTAAAAAGTCACCTGCACCCCCTGGTGAGGTGACAGGTGGTGGTGTCAGGCTAACGCGTTTCGAGGGTTTGCCCTCTTCTTCAGAGCCTTAGAAGTCTTGTCCTGGGGTGTGCCGAGATGATGGTGAGATCATGGGAAAAAGGTCCACCCTCACTGGTTGGATGCAATGTGTGATCTTAATTCTTTCATCAAAGGTACTTCTGTACCTAATAAATTACGTTCACCATGGATGATGCACTAGGCCAGGAGCCGTTTGTTCTCTCCCTCATTTCATTGAACTTATTCTCTCTGGAGAAGAGACACTTGAGAAGGGATATGATTTCAATGTACAAATACTGTACTGGTGACCCCATAATAACTATTCCGGGCAAGGGAGCATAAAAAGACACGCGGCCATTCACTAAAACTAGAAGAAAGTCGGTTTAACCTTAAGGCCTCACACACACGGGCGTCTGAAAAAAAATAAGCAAAACGTCAGGTCCGACGATTTGAAAAAAATCAGCGTTTTTTTTCGGTGTTTTGCATCGGCGTTAGTGAGCGTCGGCGTCAATAGGCGTTTTTTTAAAACAAATCAGTCCTCTGCTATTTTTCAACCTAAATACGTCAGCGTCAAAAAATGCCGGTTAACGCTGGTACGGCATTAGCGGGCGTTAGTGAGCGTTTTGCTGATTGGCGTCAAAAACCGACAAAACGCTACAGCCTCAGAACGCACTGGTCCTGCGTTCTAGAAACAGCTCACTAACGCCCTCTACTGCTAAAAAACGCCAGCGTTTTTAGAGGGCCATTGAATAACATGGAGAGCTGCAAAAAATGCCCAAATACGCCGGCGTCAAAAAACGCCCGTGTGTATGAGGCCTAAAATGCGTAGAGGGTTCTTTACTGTAAGAGCTGTGAGGATGTCAAGCAGTGGTGTCAGCTGGGAGCATGGATAGTTTCAAAAAACTATTAGATGGGCACCTAAGGGACCACAAAGTTGAGGGATATACAATGTAGGTTGACTAAAAGCACACACACAGGTTGGACTCGTGTCTTTTTTCAACCTCCCAAACTATGTAACTATGGTATTTGATCACCTCTGCGGTTTTTATTTTTTGCGCTATAAACAAAAAAAGAGCGACAATTTTGAAAAAAAAAACATTTTTTTTACTTTTTGCTATAATAAATATACAAAAAAATATATAAAAAAATAATTTATTCATCAGTTTAGGCCGATATATATTCTTCTACATATTTTTGGTAAAAAAAATTGCAATAAGCCTATATTGATTGGTTTGCGCAAAAGTTACAGCGTCTACAAACTACGGGATAGATTTAGGAACGTTTATTATTTTTTTTTATTGTTTTTACTGGTAATGGGGGCGATCTGCGATTTTTAGGGGGACTGCGACATTGCATCGGACAAATCTGACCCCAAATGACACTTTTTGGGGCCCAGTGACATTATTACATTGATCAGTGCTATAAAAATGCAGTGATCAATGTTATAATGACACTGGCAGGGAAGGGGTTAAAGAGGAAGTAAACCTTGATGGGTTTTCACTTCCTCTTTATTACCCTGCAAAGTAAAAGCATAATGGGCTATTATGCATCGCATATTAGCCTATTATGTGCCACTTACCTGCCACTGTCCCCGCAGTAGGAAGCGTCCATTATCACCCCTCTTCCTTCTGGGGCCAACTCCGGTGCTGAGACTGGCCAGAGTCACGTAACGTCACTCCTGCGCCTGGGAGCCGCCAATCGCGGCACGGTCACAGTGAAGAAAAGGCACAGGGGCCCGTTTCTTCACTGCACATGTGCCGATGACGTCAGCACATGCGAGTACACTGTATATCTCCTAAACCGTGCAGGTTTGGGAGATATGCAGGACACCTACAGGTAAGCCTGATTATAGGCTTACCTGTAGTTTAAAGTGGTTGTAAAGAATTTACAACCACTTTAACACTAGGGGGCGATTAAGGGGTTAACTGTGTTCCCTGGGTGTGTTCTAACTGTAGGGGAGAAGGGCTTTCTAGGACATGACAGAGATCCCTGTTCTGCCTCTGTACATGGCGATCGCAGGTCGCCTGCAGACATCGAGTCCGCTGGACCCACGGACGGGCTCCCGCGGCACGCAGCAGGCGCGCGCGTGCCCGCTATACCACATATATATACAGTATCTATATATACTCTACAGTAATGTGAGTACACCCCTCATTAATGGTTCCCTCAGTGAACTGTAGCTCCCCAGTGCCAGCAGCACTTATGCAGCCCCAGACCATGACACTCCCACCACCATGCTTGACAGTAGGCAAGACACACTTGTCTTTGTACTCCTCACCTGGTTGCCACCACACACGCTTGACACCATCGGAACTAAATAAGTTTATCTTGGTCTCATTAGACCACAAGACATGGTTCCAGTAATCCATGTCCTTAGTCAGCAAACTGTTTGCGGGCTTTCTTGTACATCTTAGAAGAGGCTTCCTTCTGGGACGACAGCCATGCAGACCAATTTGATGCAGTGTGCGGCGTATGGTCTGAGCACTGACAGGCTGACCCCTTCAAACTCTGCAGCAATGCTGGCAGCTTTCATACATCTATTTCCCAAAGACAACCTCTGGATATGACGCTGAGCACGTGCACTCAACTTCTTTGGTCAACCATGGTCGAGGCCTCTTCTGAGTGGAACCTGTCCTCTTAAACTGCTGTATAATCTTGGCCACCTTGCTGCAGCTCAGTTTCAGGGTCTGGGCAATCTTCTCATCTTTATGTAGAGCAACAATTCTTTTTTTTCAGATCCTCAGAGAGTTCTTTGCCATGAGGTGCCATGTTGAACTTCCAGTGACCAGTATGAGAGAGTGAGAGTGATAACACCAAATTTACACCTGAGACCTTGTAACACTAACGAGTCGCATGACACCGGGAAGGGAAAATGGCTAATTGGGCCCAATTTGGACATTTTCACGTGGGGTGTACTCACTTTTGTTGCCAGCGGTTTAGACATTAATGGCTGTGTGTTGAGTTATTTTGAGGGGACGGCAAATTTACACTGTTATACAAGCTGTACACTCACTACTTTACATTGTAGCAAAGTGTCATTTCTTCAGTGTTTTTGTGAGATACACATATATATATATATATATATATATATATATTTTTTTTTTTTTTTTCCCCCAGACCCTAGAGAATTGGCAATGGCAATTGTTGCAAAATGTGAAATTGTGCAATTTTTGAAACGCAATGTTTTTGGATAAAATACACTTTAATGAATTTCAATACAAAAAAAATACCATAGATAACCCATATTTGTGGTAAAATAAAAAAAGATGATGTAAATAGATACCAAACATGTCACACTTTAGAATTGCGCACATTTGTGGAATGGCGCAAAACTTCTGTACTTCAAAATCTCCATAGGTGATGTTTTAAAAATGTTTAAAAGTTACCAGTTTAGAGTTACAGAGGTCGGTCTGGTGTTAGAATTATTGCTCTTGCTCTAACATCCATGGCTATACCCCACATGTGTGGTACAATCTTTGTTTACATATGCAAGAGTGACCCATGTATGAATTTGCTTCAGCGTGTAAGCACGAGGGGACAGAGCGCTTTAAAAAAAAAGTATTATCATTTTTATTATTTTATTTTTACACCATCTGTTTAATTTTTTTATCACTTTTATTCCTATTACAAGAAATGTAAACATCCCTTGTAATATGAATAAGGCGCAACAGGTTCTCTTTATGGAGATATCTGGGGTCAATAAGACACCAGATCCATGGAAAGCATGAGATGAAAAAAAATCAACCTCTGTTCTTCAGGGTAAAAAACTGGCAGTGTTTACATCTGCCAGCACAGGAAGTGATGTCAGGACATCGCTACCAGGAGCATAGAGATGGCCAGGGGCCATCTGGTCCATGGTCAGCTCTATGGTAATCTGGCGCGACTGCCAGATCAGTTCTCCAGGTCCCCGATCACACGGGAGAGCCTGGAGAGGCACTGTAGGGTGGTGGGAGGGAAGGGATCCCTTCCCGCTGCCTGTAAAAGCAATCCAGTGGCTCATGAGCCGTTAGGATGGCTTTTACAAGATAGGGAATCGCTGGCTGAAAACAAAGATATCTGGATGATGTCTGTACCTGCAGGCATCATCCAGATATTACCACTTCAACCTAAGGACATTATATAATGGCCTTCCCGCGGGAAGGGGTTAACCTCTTCCCGCTGCTGCCTCCAACCCCTCTAAGGGGATCTAAATGCCGAGCGGCAGAGGAAGACATTTAGATCATGTGACCACTGTTATTGGCTGCCACAGCGGTCACATGATAGGAAGCTCCCAATCGCAAGTATGCATCAGGAGCTTTCCGGTTACACTTTAATTACTGTGTTGAGAGTGCGCAGTGAGCACGCTCTCAGGACAGTAAACAGTAACCTATGGACACACACTGCATGTGGCCGCAAAGCCGATCCGCCAAGAGGCTGCATCTATACTTACAGCCGGCAGGAAGACCGGTCTAAAAGACCCCTGAAGTCTCACCTGTCCTTCAATGAGGCTACTGGAGCACAGTCCGCACTGCATTCGATTCTTGACACCAGGGCCTGGAAGTTACATGTCGTTTCTGGGTCATTAGCAGGAAGGGAAGATCAGTGAATGATTGTTGCAGCCTCCACAGCGGTCTTGGGTCTGTGGATGGACGGAGCCTGGGAAACATGGTGGGGGCACTCACGGGCGGGGTGGGGAGGTAGGACTTTCACTTACAAGAGTGTGTGGAAGCAATTCTGCAGCTGTACAGCCACTGGTTCCCTCCCATCTGACAGCCAACAGTTTTGGTGCCTTTTGAACGCCGCCAAGTTTCACTTTCCAGTTTATGAGAGTGGAAAGAGTTGTCTTCCACATGTTTGTGGCTGTGTGATAGAACTAGATATATCCCAAGTAATCCAATTAGGAGTGGTGTCCTGCCCAAACAAAGAACCTCCTCACATGCCAAGTTGTTCCATTCTCTCAAGAGCTCTTCAAACTTTCTAGTCAAAGGGCCAGTTTACTGTCCTTCAAACTTTAGGGGACCAGACTGTGGCCAACAGGAGTACAAAATGTCCCAGCTTCATTAGGAGTAAACAATCCCCCATCATGGATGTCAGTGGGAGGAATTATGCCCCATCATTGGTGTCATTTGGAGAAATTGTGGCCTTCATTGGCGTCATTGGGAGAAATTGTGGCCTTCATTGGGAAAATGTGTGCCCTTCATTGGTGTCAGTGAATGAGATAGTGTTCCAAGGGTCAGATAAAAGTAAGGCCACATCCGCCCCCGGGCTGCAGGTTGGAGACCACTGCTTTAGCCTTAACTGGTCTTAACCGTCTGTGGACTTGCACAGGATTAGATAGTTTGGGGTTAAACTTTGACTCAGTTGGTGGTTTCCTTATCCTCACTCACTGGCCAACAATAGGGGTAGTTGTCTTGGTGTTTCTTTTTTGCATCATTTTACATTTTTCTCTTTGAACTGGTACCTCTCCACTCTAGCTTGCAAGTTTTGTGATTCTGCTACTTTATTTGGTGGCTTCAAACTTGTGATTGGGGTTCGTAGATCACATCACACCTATCATAGGTTTTTCAGGTGATTCCCCAATGGTGCTCTGAGGAACTGACCTGTAGTATTGAACAGTAGTTACAGGTTTGCTGAAGAGAAGACCCTCATGCAGGTGTGTCTTTAGGCCTTTTTTCAATGTCTAGTTAATACGTTCCACACCATATTTCATTATTAATATTCACAGCAAGCTCCCCCATCCATTCATGTATCCATGCTTTATTTTGCTGAGAAATCACTTTGAAAAACACCCCCTAGCATTTCTGGCCATGGCCATCTTGAGTAAGGACAGATGATTCATGTTGCATTTACTTTCTAGAACCCATCTGCCCTTAGCTCAGGCACGCAGGCAGGAGAGTGTACTTAGCTGAGAAAGCCTCTCCTTCCCTCCTGAAGACCTCTGGGATGTATGACATTATTTGCCTAGGCCTGGAAACTAGGAAGTAATTAGGAGAATTTATTTTTAAAAAAGTTTAAAACAAGTAAATATAATATACCTTCTTATGTATTTACTAATGCTTGCAGTATAAAAATGAAATTAATGCTGGCCATACATTATACAATTTTCTTATTTCATTTCCTTTAGATTGACCTTCAAATGTGTAGTGCAAGGGCCTGCCTGATTGCATACAAATTGAAAGTATTTAGGTCTGACCTCATATTATATGGTTTTGGTAAATCTAAAGGAAAACTGTTCAAGAAAACTGAATAATGTATGGCCAGCCTTAGTCTTAGTCAATGCCAGCAGCGGCCCATCCATAAGGGGCGTAGGGGTGCCGCCCCCCTAATCTCCATCCGGGGCGCCGGACTCATAGAGTTTTATGGGGTTTTTTTTTATTGCAAAGCACATGATTAGAGCTGGAGCACACCCACTTGTGACAATAGCGAATCAACATTCGCTATTGTCTTCCTGCTTCTCCTGCAGGCCAATCAGGACAGGAAGTGGGTCCTGAGACCGGATTGGCCGGGAGGAGAAGTGACCAGATTGGCCGGGAGGAGAAGGCGCCCGGGACCTGGATGGGGTAAGTGCAGGGGCTGGCGGGCTTGCGAGCGGGGCTGGCCGGGGGGGGGGGGGGCAAAAAGTGGAGCACCAGCCGCAACTGTTCAAAGCTGTTTGAGAGAGTGAAGTTCCGCTTTAACAAACTTTCCAAAACAACCTAATGTGACCGGTGCCCAATCCCTTTTTACCCCACAAATAATCAAGGATCCTGCCGTAAAGTTTGAAATGTTAGCCCACTGAGCCCCCTGGGGGTCCTCCCCATCAGCCCAGGGATAACAGGGTCATGCATACTGTATGTATTTGAAAAAGTCAATAAAAAGTGGTTTTCCGAATCGAACGATTTTTCCATACGTTTTACAATCAGAGTCTTCTATCCAGCAAAACTGATTGAAAGCAATCACAACAGTAATAAAAAATGATCGTTAGAGAAGTAGTAAAGGTTGCATATTTCCAGTTTATCATTGTGCGGTACCATGACTTGTGTATTCCAAATGTCCAATTTTCTCAGTATAGAAAGTCTTTTGTGTCGATGGAATGGAAGTCTGACAATCGCTGTTACATTTCTATGGGCAGCAGTAGAGGAAAAAGTGGAATAAAAAATAAAAAAAAAACCCAGCAATTTTCCATCTGTCCCTTGCTAGGAATGAGCGGATCATTGGCACTCTGTTACTATCACTGGGCACAGAGATGAGGTTCTTTATCATTCTGTTCTAGGCTGGCGAGGGGGATATTACCAGGGCTCCTTGTAGAGCTATAGGAGGAAATATTTTCAATTTCGCCTTGGATATGGCATTTTATTCCCTCATTTTCTGCTTCAATACCAAGATGACAGATTTCTGTACAATAGATCCTGTATTTGCATCATGCAGTGTAAGGGTGCGTTCCCACGGGCAGTGTTAAAGCAGGCGGTTGAGTGGTGGCTTTTCTGATCCCCAACAACCCACCTAAACACAGCAAAGCAGCCACACAGCCGTAAAAATTAAATGGCTTGTTGCATTAGACTGGGGGTACAGCCACTGAATGCGATCCACTCAAGCAAATGGCGCTGCACTGTAACTACATGCAAAGCACACGGTTGTTGTGCAGTGCATTGGCATTTTGAGGGCTAAACCGGGTGGAAATACAATTATTCTCTGAAATACAATCCGATGTGGATTACTTTTCAGAGGAGCAGCAAGCCATACTAAAGCTGGCCATGCATCAGCAACTATTTGAAGGAATGTTTGCATGAAAATTCTCAGCATTACATTCGATGACTTGGCAAATGTCATTCAAAAGTCCTTTTAAAAATGTTTGCTTTTAACATTTAACCCCTTCCCGCCGCACCATAGCAGAAAGACCACTACAGCGTGGACCTAAATTGCTGGAAGGGCGTCCACGTACGTCCTTCTGTGCATGAGCTGCCCTCGCTCCCACTTCAGGGTGCGCGCGGCTCACTCTGTGATCAGTGAGTCAATGAGACTCGGCTGATCACAGATAGGAGTAAGGGGCCGATCCCGGCCCCTTACCACGTGATCAGTGGTCAGCCAATGACAGCTGATCACGTGATGTAAACAGAGCAGGTAATCGCCTTTTTTTTTCATCATGCTGACAGCTTGAGGAGAAAAAAAAAAGCCTATTATTATCTGGAGTAAATGGGACATCGGTCCCGCACTCTCCAGACCCAGTCCTGCAAAGCAGTTCCCACCAGTGTCACCTACCAGTGCATTTCAGCACTGCTAAGCGGGGCCCACCAGTGCCACCTATCAACGCCCGCCAGTGCCACCTATCAGTGCACATCAGTGCTGCCAATCAGTTCCCTTCAGTGCCTCATCATCAGTGCCACCTATCAGTGCTGCCAATCAGTGTCACTTACCATTGCCACCTATCAGTGCCCATCAGTGCCGCCTATCAGTGCCCTTCAGTGCCGCCTATCAGTGCCCATCAGTGCAGCCTCATCAGTGCCCATCAGTGCCACCTATCAGTGCCCATCAGTGTCATCTTATCAGTGTTGTCTATAAGTGCCCATCAATGCCCATCAGTGCAGCCTCGTCAGTGCACATCAATGAAGGAGAAATTACCTTTTTGCAAAATTGTATAACAAACTATGAATTTTTTTTTTCAAAATATTCAGTCTTTTTTTGTTTGTTTTGCCCATTGGTGATTAAATACCATCAAAAGCAAGTTCTTTTTGTGTGGGAAAAATTATAAAAATTTTATTTGGGTACAGTGTTGCACGACCGCTCAATTATCATTCAAAGAGTGACAGCGCTGAAAGCTGAAAATTGGACTGTGCAGGAAGGGGGTTTATGTACCCAGTAAGCAAGTGGTTAATTCTGGAGCGAAATTACCTCAAAACTGCATGGCATGGGCACAGTTGGCCCTCTGCATCAAATTGTGGATGTGGCCAGTTTGCACTAACAATGGGACATTGTTACATACCAGGTGTTCAGAAGTGCACTACGTACTGAGTGCAGAGTTGGGGTGTGCACTAAATACAGAGTTCAGAGTTGAACACTATGCTACGTACAGTGTGCAGGATTGAAGATTGTGTTATATACAGAGTGCTGGGTTGAGGGGTGCCCTGTGTACAGAGGGCAGGGCTGAGGGGTGTGCTGTGTACAGAGTGCTGGGTTGAGGGGTGCCCTGTGTACAGAGTTCAGGGGTGAGGGGTGCGCTGTGTACAATGTGCATGGTTGAGGTGTGCGCTGTGTACAGTGTGCATGGTTGGTGTGTACAATGTGCATGGTTGAGGTGTGCGCTGTGTACAATGAGCATGGTTGAGGGGTGCGTGGTGTACAGAGTGCAGGGTTGAAAGGAGCCCTGTGCATAGCTCCCAACTGTCCCTGATTTCAAGGGACTGCCCCTGATCTGGAACAATGTCCCTCTGTCCCTCTTTCTTCCTCATTTGTCCCTCATTTTGGTCTAATCTAAATAGTTGTATATAAAACGCTCTTTTTGTCTTTTAAAAATAGTTTCCAGGGCTAAACCTTTCATCTAATTTCTAAATTGCTGCATTTGTACACTTCACAAGCCAATATAGAGGAATAGTAGTGGTAAAAAAAAAAAAGCACTTGTGGCTTTAACTAATCCCTTTTTTTGTATAATTCTCCTTTAAGGGAGCGTGGCAGGGTGTGTGTCCTAACATACTTTTGCTAATAGGTGTCCCTCCTTCCTATCTCAAAAAGTTGGGAGGTATGCCTGTATACAGAATGCAGAGTTGAGGGGTGCACTGCGTGCAGGGTTGAGAAGTGCACTGTATACCCCTAAGTCCACCCGACCCCCCAGTACAAAACTTTTTCCCCAGATTCCAGTATATAGCTTGACCACCCTTCCATTAGAGAGCTCTCCTACCATGCCAAATCCCCTCTTACCAGCCTGGAAAGAATTAAAGAGAGGGGCTGCTGCATTAAAGCAGCTACGACTTACATTAGGAGACTTCAGGTGGAGCTTCCGCCCTGAGGTTAACAACGGCTGGGCCTGTGTAGATTCCACGCCCCCTCCTTCCTCTGTTCTTATATAGAGATGTGCAGGGCAGGGAGGTTCTGAGTGGCCGCCAGGGGGGGAGTGCTGTCACTTGTAACTACAGAAGCAACACTTCTGTATTTACAAGTGACAGTACTGAGTAGCCAGGAAATGACCTGCGCTGGAGGTGGCGAAACTGAGTTCCACCAAGTTCCAGCAGAACAAACCTGAAAACCCCCTCTGGCAGGATTCACCTGGGTACGCTCCACACCCCCCGCACCCCCATAGCAATGCCAAGACATGATCAAGACCTGCCTTTGCACGCACATGAACTTTAATGGCATCCCAATCTTAGCCCATAGAATTCAATATTGAGTTGGCCCACCCTTTGCAGCTTCAACTCTTCTGGGAAGGCTGTCCACAAGGTTTAGGAGTATCTATGGGACACCAGAAGTGCATTTGTGAGGTCAGGCACTGATGTTAACGAGAAGGCCTGGCTCGCAGCCTCCACTCTAATTCATCCCAAAGGTGTCCTGGATTCCTTCACTGCCATTATGCTATTGCTGGGTGTCCTGTGCATCACTATGCCTTTAAGGAGGGGTGGGCTCCCTCCAGGCATACCTGCCCTTAATCTATCCATCTGATCCTCCTTTCTGGGGTCCCCCGGTGGCGCTCCTGACTCCTCCTCTTCATTGGGAGAGCCACTTTCGATGGGGGCACTCGTGCCGGCGTGCTCCCGTGTCACTGGATTTGATTGACAGCAGTGAGAGCCAATGGCTCCTGCTGCTATCGATCTGTCCAATGAGCACCCGAGACAGCGGCTGGAGCTGCTGGGCTCGCTCGCATCGCTGGAACGATCAGGTTCAGGTAAGAAAAAGGTTGGTTCCGGGGGTGGGGGCAGCTGCAGCACAGAAGGTTTTGCTCCTTAATGCATAGAATACAATGCGTTAAGGTGAAAAAACATGAGACTTTACAACTCCTAACATGAACTGTTAGACAGGACAATTTGATTTGTTGCAGGCTGGCCGGTAAGTTAGCGGGGAATTTTTGTTTGTTGTTTTTTTTTGTTAACATATGTCGCCCTTCCATATGCTCCTTGCTGCAAGAGCCAGTTATAGGCTGGGACGGTTGCCATTTGTTTGTTCTATGTATTTTAGGTAGGATTAAAAAAATAATTTTTAAATTTAGTATCGGTGTCAGTTAGAGTCAGGGTGTTTTAGGTAAGATTAAAAATCGCAAAATGCGCATTATTGTTTCTGGGCATTACTACGGGTACAAACAACAAATAACATATGCATATGTGGTATTGTTGCTATTGTCAGGAGTAGAAGGTGGTAGGTTATTATTACAATAGCAAGAATAGCAAGATATATTCAGCTACATTTTAAAACATTTTTTTGTTTTTTTTTCTACTATTTTGTGCCACTTTTTCTTTGATAATTAAAAAAATCAGGTGATATCCCCTACAATTTACCACCAAAAAAAAGCCCAATTTGTCCTGCAAAACACAAGGTATAAATCACCCAGATACACTAAAGCCTCGTACACACGGGACGACGATCGTACGTACGATCGTCTCAAATCGTATGTTGGATAATGTAACTTGCATACTGACTGCACTACACAATCGTACGACCACAGAAAGAACGTTCAGGTGCATGTAATTAGCATCCGGCCGTTCCTGACTTTGGAGCATGCGTGTTTTGCACGATACAACTCGTTGTACCAACTGCTCTGTACACACGATACAACGGTCGTATGACCGCTTGTTGGTACGACCAAGTTTTCTAGTCTGCTCATACAACTCCCCTTGTACGACCGTCGTATGTAGGCTGTTCTAATTGCGCATACGAACGATCGATTTCGCATACAACGGTCGTTCATACGACCTGTTGTATATGATCGTCGTTCCGTGTGTACGAGCCTCCTCCCCTGCTGCCTTCTGGGAGACACACAGGTCCTAGAAGACAGCGGGACCATTCAGAAAGCGCAGCGCGACTTGTGCATGCGCAGTAGAAAACAGGCTGTGAGGCCACAAGGCTTCACTTCCTGTTTCCCTTAGTAAGGATGCCGACGCCTGCACCCGGAGCCGATGGACGGATCGGTTAGGGTTGCTGACATTGCGGGCTCCCTGGACAGGTAAGTGTCCTTTGTGACGTTATGCGAGGCACCATAATGGGTGAGCGATACTTGGTGCCTCGCATGCGATCATTTCGAGGCGACTAGCGGAAGTCCTACCCGAGTTTTGCCAGCCACCATGGAAGAGCTGGTTCCGGCCCAGACTTTCTGGTCCACTCAAACCCCTCTCCACCTGCATTTAATGATCAGGAAGAGATCTCACTTGAGCTCGATCTTGGATCTCAGAGGGAGAAAGCTGAGAGAGCTCTGTGTGCTAATTTGGACTCTAAAAACAAGGTTTTCAATGTGCTTATGTTTCGTGGGTGTCGGGGACAGCCCCACACTGTATAGAAAGGTATCTCTTTGTTTAGCGTAGCGCCAGGCGGCAAGGTTTTGTTTTCTGTTTCTGTTTTGATCTTCAAACCTGTAAAAATAAACCTGGAAAGCCGCCAGACTTTAACCACTTGCCGACTGCCGTCTGACGGTGACAAAGTGGTTGGACATCGCAAAGCGCCGTCATATGATGGCGGCTGCGAGATCCCGCACTGTGAGCGCGCTCCGCCGGAGGCGTGCTCTTGTGCTCACTGTGCCCCGGGAGGCCAGGGAGCGGGTAGGGTGGACTCGATCGCCGCCGGCTACCCGCGATGGCCCTCCCGCAGTGAAAGAACAGAGGTCCGTGTATGTAAACAAGGATCTCTGTTCTCATAGAGGGGGAAGGGCTGTGATCACAGGCTTCCTCTATATGGAAGCCGTGATCACTCCCCTCCCCCTGCCAGCCCAGCACCAATACAGTTAGAACACAGTGAGGGAACACAGTTAACCCTTAGAACGCCCCCTGCAGATTAACCCCTTCACTGCCAATGGCACTTACACAGTAATCAGTGCATTTTTATAGCACAGACGGCTGTATAAATGCCAATGGTCCCAAAAAAGTGTCAAAATGGTCCGACATGTCCGCTGTAATATCGCAGTACGGCTAAAAATCGCAAATCACCGCCATTACTAGTAAAAAAAATAAAATAAATAAAAACCCCAGAAATTAATTCTCATCATCCGTAAACGCGGCAACTTTTGCGCAAACCAAACAATAAACACCGATTGCGATTTTTTTTTTTACCAAAAATATGAGGAAGAATATAAATCGGCCAAAACCGATGAAAAAAATGTTTCTTTATGTTTTTTTTGGATTTGTATTTTAGCAAAAAGTAAGAAATTTGGGTTTTTTTGCAAAATTGACGCTCTTTTTTTGTTTATAGGTGGTGATCAGAAATGACGCAGAGGTGATCAAATACCACCAAAAGAAAGCTTGATCTGTGGGGAAAAAAAGGACGCAAGTTTTGTTTGGGTACAACGTCGCACGACCGTGCAAATGTCAGTTAAAGCGACGCAGTGCCGAATCACAAAAAGTGCTCTGATCCTACAGTGGGAAATCCTTCCGGGGCTGAAGTGGTTAAAGAAACTGACATCCATGCTGAATCTTTTCCCATGAAAAGTGATCCCCAGGAGCTCATCTCCCACACCTTATATTAAAAGTCAGCAGCTAAAGTATTTGTAGCCGCTGACTTTTAATTTGTTTCTGTACAGGCTGGACCTCCTCTTTAAGTTGCAAAACTGCGTTCAGGTGTTAAGATTTGTTTTACCTTTGTCATGAAGGGGTTAATATGACTTTAAGACTACATTCTTGAACTGAATTTTTGTTATTTTAAACCAGAGTTTAGTGTCCCGTATACATAGAACCTGGAGTGCCGCTCAACCTGACAAATCCCACATTGACCTTTTCAGGCTGCCCAAGTATCTCCGCTGAATGCAAGCTCTACGCCGCCAAACAATAACCGCACCCAGGTGTCCTATACATTTCTTTACAGCTCTTATCCCTATTGAAGTATAATTTTAGCAATACCAGCAATGGTGTCAGACTTTACAACAATCTCTCTTTCATCATTAGACTGTTTAAACAAAATGTGCGTGCTAACTGGTGACATGTAAATCAGCGCAGACAGGGAGGATAGAGATTTCATTTCTAGAGAAGGAACCCGGCCCCTAAAGATCAGTTAATCATTTGTGAATCAGCAAGATCTCTTCTTCTTTTTATCTGAGGAATCATTCAGTATTTATCCACTAATTTTCTGCCAACCCAGAGAATTGCAATTCGTTGAGGCTGGGTTCACACCTATGCAAATTGGATGCGGCTTAAACCGCATCCAATTCGCAGGACACTTGAAAACACATTGTTTTCAATGTGTCCGGTTCACATTTGTGCGGTGCATTCGCACTCCGCATTGCACAAAAAACGCACACGTTTTTTGTGCAATGCGGTGCGAATTCCCAGCCTGTTGAGTTCAATGGGAGCGCATCTAACCCGCAGATGTGCTCCGCACTGAACAGCGATTTTGCAGGGATCTTTCCCCTCCTCGCTGCACCACCCTCCCCGAGCAGCCGATGCGCTGCGAGAATGGACATGAGCCACCGAATGGCGGCTCCGCCCCTTCTCAGCAGCAGACAGGCTGGAATTCGCACCGCAATGGTGTGAATCCAGCCTAAAGTAGAAGTGCAGCCTAAAACTAACTAACTCTAAACCTACTGCAAGCCACATTATAAAACTAACCCTGTAAAGCAAAAATCACTATACATACCTTTTCCGAAGCTGATCCAATCCGGTCCGGTCTTCAGCGGCGGATGCTGTGTAGAAGAGACAGCTGACAACGGCTGTGAAATGCCAGGGAAGTGACGTCACCCATAGAGTTACTATGGGGCTTCCGTTGTCGGCTGCCATTCCTGCACAGGCCTACACAGCTCAGCGTGGGATCAGAATGGATCGGCTGCAGAAAGTGTATGTATAGTGGTTTTTGCTTTACAGGGTTACATAGATTACTCTTATACAGTAACTGGCAGTAGATATAGGGTCCTTTCATACTAGCGCAGTCCGTTTTGACGGACTCCGCTGTTCAGCAGGGATCTATCCGTTAATCCCCGCTGAGCCGGCAGATGACAGATCCGTTTATGCTTACTGTGCAGGGACAGACCTGTCAGGGCCCCCGCTCTTCTCTATGGGGATTGGGTGAAAAAGGATCCACTTGTCCGTTTTTATACGATCCGATCTGCCAGACAGATGTAAATAGTGTTTCCATCCATTTGGATTTAGCGGATCGGATGTCAGCGGACATGTCACCGCTGACCTCCGTCGCTCCATAGAGGTTAATGGAGCGTCCGTTCTGCCTGAAAAAACTGACGTGTGAAAGGGGCCTTAGAGTTATTTAGTTTTTGTCTGAACTTCTACTTAAAAATTCCTTCATGCCTAAGCCTTATTTTGACACATTTTGCTTACAAGTTAAAATCAGTAATTTTGCTAGAAAATTACTTAGAACCCCCAAACATTATATATATATATTTTTTAGCAGAGACCCTAGAGAATAAAATGTGATTGTTGCAATATTTTATGTCACACTGTATAGGTTAGGACCAGAGCACTTTTTGTGATTCGGCACTGCGTCGCTTTAACTGACAATTGCGCGGTCCTGCGACGTTGTACCCAAACGAAATTTGCATCCTTTTTTTCCCACAAATAGAGCTTTCTTTTGGTGGTATTTGATCACCGCTGCATCATTTCTGATCACTGCTATAAAGAAAAGAAGAGCGACCATTTTGCAAAAAAAAACAAATTTCTTACTTTTTGCTAAAATTCAAATAAAAAAAAAAAAATATAAAAAAACATTTTTGTTTTCACCGGTTTTGGCTGATTTATATTCTTCCTCATATTTGTGATTTAAAAAATCACAACCGGCGTTTATTGATTGGTTTGCGCAAAAGTGGCCGCATTTACGGATGGTGAGAATTAATTTCTGGGGTTTTTATTTATTTATTTTTTTTTACTAGTAATGGCGGCGATCTGCGATTTTTAGTGGTACTGCGATATTGCAGCGGACATGGACATTCGCAGATCGCTGCCTTTTTACGGCAATTCACGGCCAGCGTCCACACTGCCGCCGTAAATAGACGGTAGGCAGTGTGGAACTAGTTAAAATGCAATTTTTTTTGGAAGAATTACACTTTTTTTTTTTTTAATTGTTTATTTATAGTATTTTCAAAAAAGAAACAATATAAAAGTGTATATATTTTTCCCATATATCAATATTAAGATAACAATCTTATATGGAAATATAATGAAAGTAGAAAACAAGCAAATGGACTGGTATATTTCAATAACAGAATCAGATCTAGAGTTCAGTTACTCAAATATAATATACCAGCAGAACATATAGAGACAGTATAACGTACCAAACTATATATTTAGAAACAAAAATGACAGAGACAATATAGATTGTGTTGCTCAGAAATAAGTCTTAGAAAGAAGCACCAGGTCTATGAAGAGCTACAGTCACCATAGAATTTTTAGGTATGCTTATTGTTCATCTATACTAGTGAGTGATATGACTCCGAAGAGTATTGAGATGTATCCCACACCTCCCAAATCTTGGAGAAACATGCCATAGAGTCATCGACCATTGCAGTCAGATGTCCCATCCTGCGTATTTCCGCCAGAGTGGAAAGAATCTGAGTAAAAGATGGGGGAGAAGTAGAAAGCCAGCATCTAGGTATAACCCTTTTTGCCCTGTAGACTGACGTTACCAGCTACTGAGATACCGTACAAAGAGGTTCTAAACCCTCCACACCCTATGTAGAGTTATGAGAAGCCTCAGTATAGTGAGTGATCATATCTACTTGTTATTCGTATGGATTTTTAAGATACCACTGACATCGAGAAGTATCTGGACCACGAAGAAAGATTCTGAATAAAGACTCGTTGTGTTAGATATAACAGAGACAGTAAAAACAAAGATTTATATATCAAACCATGCAATATGACAGAGATATACAAGACGAC
>BLSH010502083.1:418927-438837 GCA_018402905.1 Glandirana rugosa
GCTGCATGCTTAACCGCATCAATTGTTATTACAAAGAAGCCGACCATCCGCTCTAAAAAACGGTACCGAGGCAGGCATCACCCCGGTACAACCCCTTGAAGCCGAAGGCTACATATTTATGTTACATCAGCGTCAAAGGGTTAAGGGTCCATGCACATTTGCATAAACACTGCCTTTAGAAGCTTTGACATTTTCAAGTGTACATTACAAATAAGCAGAGAGGAGAATCTGTTGGAAAAAAAACACTTCTGAAAGCACATGGCCATAATTTCTCATAAACTCTTGTGCAATATCAATGCTATGAGCATTTTTCTGACATTTATTCTGTCAGAGGTTCTGTCATTCTTTCTGCCCCTAGTGTGCATGAACCCTAATTCTGATGTATGAACAGTTCTCAACCACCAGGTCATGGCTTACCGCCGGGCTGCAGCCTCCTAATTTCCTGGGCCTCAAGTCTGCAGATTTCATAAGCTGCCACAGAGCCTACCAGTTCCCATAGTGCCATAGTGCTGTCCATTCTCCTACATTGCCAGCCAGTTTCCATAGTACCACCCAGCCTCCCATAGAGTGTCCCTCAACCCTCTACAATGCCTTTTAGTTTGCTGCAGAGTCTACAGCCCCTAAAAGTGCCCTCAACTTTCAACAGTGTCCCACAATGCATGCCAGCCCCTGCGTGCCCTCCAGTCTCACACAGTGCGCCCTTCAAATTTCCAAGCTTGTTAGAGAGACCCCCTGCCCCCTCCAGAGGCATATTCCCCACAGTTGCCCCCAGCTTCCTTCAGAAATATGTGGATTCAGATGCAGAGATTAATGCAAAGGCTGTAATTTTCAAACATAAGAATCTGTCTGGTCACCTCACTACACTACAGACCAGATCAGTGGTTCTCAACCACCAGGCCATGGCCTACAGCTGGGTCACAGCCTCTTTATTTCTGGTAAGCTGCAGATCCCATAACCTGATACAATGCCTCCCAGTTTCCATTTTGCCATCTGCCACAGTATTACCCAACCGCCTACCGACCGCCCACCCCAGTTCCCATAGTGCCATTTATCCTCCCATAGTGGGCCGCTGTGCTGCCCAACCTCCCACAGTGCCCCCAGTTCTCATGGTTCCACCCATCCTCCTATAGTGGGCCACAGTGCTGCCTAACCTCTTACAGTGCCGTCCAGTTCCCATAGTGCCACCCAGCCTCCCATAGTGGGCCACAGTGCTCCCAACCTCCCACACTGCCCCCAGTTCTCATAGTGCCACCCAGCCACCCATAGTGGGCAACAGTGATGCCCAACCTCCCACAGTGCCTCCAGTTCTCACAGTGCCACCCAGCCGCCCACAGTGGGCCACAATGCCGCCCAACCTCCCACAGTGCCCCCACTTCTAATGGTGCCACTCAGCCTCACATAGTGGGCAACAGTAATTCCCAACCTCCCACAGTGCCCCCCCCCATGCTGCCCAACCTCAGACAGCTTGCTACAGAGCCTCCAGCCCCCCATAAAACCCAGGACTTCCAACAGTGTCCCACTGTGCATGTCAGCCCCTGCAGTGCCCTCTGGTTTCCCACAATGCCCCTGCAAAGTCTACAGCCTCCTAGAGAGATACCCAGCCTCCTCCAGAGGCATATCCCACACAGTTGCCCCCAGCTTCCTCCATAAACCTCCATTACAGGGCCATCAAATCTGCTGCAGAGTGCCCTACCCACCACACAACCCCCATCCCTCACAAAAACACCCAGCCCAATCCAGAGCTTTCCATAAGAGTATATATATATTTTTAATGTCGGGGCAAGGAAGTTTAGAAGAATCAATAACATTGAGAACTGCTGGACTAGATACTATTTAGTAAACTTTAATACAGTTAAGTTTTATTGAGAAAAATCAAATTATTTTGGAGACATGTGACTCTCGGTCTTCCAGATGACACTGAACGTGGCTTTGCAGGTCCATCAAGTCACCTTAGGCTGCTGATTGCTGTTCTAGTTTTTTTTCAGGTATGACCTCTGTTCTAGTTTATAGGAACCCAGCTGTGAACATCTTATATTCAACTCCCTGAAAGTCAGCAATGATGGAGTGGCTGCATTTATCTTGTCTGGCTGGAAACAATATAAAAAAACAATAAAAATTGTAATTCGGTTAATTTGGTTGATTCATGACTTTGGTGTTAGCCTCTTGTAATCCCCTGTATAGCAGCACTCAGATGGGGAGTTGAAGGGGCTCTACTGAGAGCCAATCAGCAGTGTGATATGCACATGTGCTAATAAGGAGTTTGAAGTGAGAGCAGAATTATGACTCATCTGCCTGCTGCTGCTCCTTCACTGTCCAAGGCTATGGACCCTGCATTGCTCTTGATGACATCAGATTGCTTGAGCATGAGGAGAAGACACTTCTGGGACTGGTCTAGCAGAACGGAGGATAAGGTAAACAAATCTACTCTACCATGCCCCCTAGATCTAAACAGGCAGTCAACCCTGGTAATGCGGGTTCAGACCCACTGCAAGAGAGAATATTCAGGGTTCCTGGAGTTGGGCTGCAAAAATGAACTTTAGGCAAATGAAGTATACATATGAAAAGCATATGAGAGAGTTGTCTTACCCGCAAAGGATTTGTATTTCTGTCTACCCCATTCTGAGATTTACACAACCTTGGCACAAAGCACAGCCTCTCGGGCAGGGAAGGAGACCATGGGCGTCCGCAGGTAGGGGCAAGGGGGGGCAATTGCCCCCCCCCTGGAATCAGGGGTTCCCCACAAGGCCCTTATCCTCTTGAGCCATGTATGCAGTTTCTGACCGTCTCCTGTAGTATGTCCGCAGTCTCTGACCATCTCCTGTACTATGTCTGCAGTCTCTGACCATGATAATGTGATAATGACATTGTCGAAATGGGGCAGAGCATGGGTGACCTTAAAATGATGCCCCCCCCTGAAAAAAGTTCTGCGGACGCGCATGAAGGAGACCTGATTTTTTTTCTGCTGCAGTTCAGTAACACTTACAAGTCTTGTCCCTCCCTCAGCCTGTGATTAGACAGTGAAAGGAGAAGGAGTGGACTGATAATCCTATCTCTCTGTCACTCTGCTCCATGTTAGCATATTAGCACTGCGGCACAACTTGTGCATTTTCCCTCTCTCCCAATCTAAACTCTGTTATTACACTTTTTTTTTATTAATTAAATTTATCTTTGTGTATGTCATATAAATCAAATGCAAAATTCCACTAAAATTAATTTTATCCACTTCAACAGCTTTCGGTGCTGTCTCACTTTGAATGACAATTGTGCGGTCGTGCAACGCTGTACCCATATGACATTTTTATAAATTTTTTTCACACAAATAGAGCTTTCTTTTTGTGGTATTAAATCACCACTGTTTTTTTTTATTTTTTTGCTAAACCAACAACAAAAGCCCAAAAATTTTGAAAAAAAAAGTTTTTCTTAGTTTCTGTTATAAAATTTTGCAAATAAGTAACTTTTCTCCTTCACTGATGTGCACTCATGAGGCTGCACTGATGGGCACGGATGAGGTGACACTGATGGGCACTGATGAGGTGGCACTGATGAGGCTGCACTGATGCGCAGCATTGATGGGGACTGATGAGGTGGCACTGCTGAGGCTGCACTGATACGCAGCACTTGATAAGTAGACATGTGCAAATTATTTTTTTTCATTTTTGTTTTATTCATTTTTTTCCGGATCATTCGTTATGATCAAAATTCGTTATTTAGAATAGATTCGGAAACATTCAAATTTGGTTTGTTCCATTCGTATAGATTCGGTATTCATTATTATCGGTAATTCAGAAAAAATTTGAATTCGCTATGATCCATTCGTATAAATGCGGTATTCGTTATTATCAGTAATTCAGAAAAATTTTAATTTGGTACGTTCCATTCGTATAGATGCGATATTTGTTATTTTCAAACTTCGTAAATATGGATAAATTCGTATTTGTTACGTTCAGTAACAGGCAGACAAATCTGAAAGGAAATTCCAATACCTAACTAATTTAATAGTTTATAAATGTTATTATAGTTTTTATTATTATATTATTTATTATTATTAATAAATAATAATAATAACAATAATAATAAAAACCTATAGTAATGGTTAATAATACATTACGTTCACTAACAGCCACATTTGAAAGGAAATTCCAATACCTACCTATAATTTAATAGTTTATAACTATTATTATAGCTTTTATTATTATTAATAATAATAATAAATAATAATAATTTAAAAAACTATAATAATAGCTATGGTTAATAAAAATAATAACGTTCTGGATGCCCTTCCAGAACTAGACGACCGCGCTGTAGCCATTTTTTGGCTCTAGTGTGGTCGGGAAGTACAACTAAAGACAAAACCTTTTTTTCATCCTTGGATAGAGTGGAAATGGAATTAGAACCCCTGTCAGTTTTTATTGCTGTCTGTGCCCCAGTTAGGGAGATTCTCCCTCTCTATTTGTCCTGTTTGTCCATTGTCATTGAAAGTAAACTAAAATCTAAAATTTTGGGTTGTCCCCAAAAAAGTATTAGAGGGGAAATCTTATAATGGGGACACTTGTTCTGGTAACCTGGGGGGTCCCCAAGGTATTCTCTTAATTTTCTGGGATATTCCCTCACTTTCTGTTTTGGCTATGGGACAGGAAGTGAAGGGAAATCTCTCCAATGGGACACAGATGGCAAAAAATAAACTGATAGGGGTTATGGCCGTCCCTTACTGCTTTTATCTCTAGAAGGACAGTCCCATCTAGGGTTGTCACCTCATCCCTTTAAACCTGAACACATACAAATTACACAGGTTCTGAGGCTGATTTAATGCAGATAAGACACCAAGTGAGTTTAATTACCACCTTAATCAGCCACAGAACAACCTGTGTAATTTATATGTGTTCCGGTTTAAAGGGATGAGGTGACAACTCTAGTCCCATCTTTGTTTAGTAATTCTTGCATCTACTTCCTTGATTGAGATGCTGATTTACAAATGACACAGTCATGTAAATCCTGGTGTCTTTGCAGTTCCTTACTGTGTTCACAAATATCCTATTAAAATCGTCCCCTGCTGCAGTCTCTCAGTTTGTGACTAGCTACAAAGTTACAATGTTGTAGTCTGATCATTGTAGCAGAGGAGACTGAGGAAATGCTTCCACCTGCCTGCAGCAGATGAATGACATTACCTTATCAAGGACTGCTTTTCATTGATGAAAGATACAGTTTTTTTTTTTAGAAATAATTTTGCTGCTGTATATGGTGACGTACCAGGATTTCATTCATGCAGACTTGTAAAGTCCACTTTAACCAGTTCAGATCCTTGGGACGTCCATGGACGTCCTGGGATTTCTCTGGCGATATCTCAATGATGCCGGCACCTGCAGGCATCATTGAGGTATTGTTTTTTAGAGCAGGCGGTTCCCATCACCGTAAGAATGATCATAGAGGCAGTTCAGACGCTTGATCGTTGTTACAGGTGACGAGAGGGGACATCCTCCCCCCTCCCGCCGCCCTCCGGTGCTTCTCCCGACTCACCTGAGCGATCGGTAACCGGGAGAAGAAATCGCCTGCCGCCGGAACGAGATACCAGAGATTTCCGAGGGACAGATGGCCCTCGGTCGTCTCTATGGCTCTCGGAGGCCCGGGGGCACGTTGTGACGTCACTTCCGGGTCTCCGAAGTAAACAATGGCAGTTAAAGGAGAAGGAAAGGCTGAGATCGTCCGGTTTTTTTTTCTGATCTCAGCCTTTCCAGCCTACAGGAAAGATGTACTTTCCTATTACAAGGGATGTTTACATTCCTTGTAATAGGAATAAAAGTGATTAAAAAAAAAATTAAAGTGAAAGTGTAAAAATAAAAAAAAATAAAAGTAAAATAAGAAATAAAAAAAAAAAATTTAAAGCGCCCCGTCCCCGTGAGCTCGCGCACAGAAGCAAACGCATACGTAAATCGCGCCTGTAAAACTGCATCCAAACCACACATGTGAGGTATCGCCGAGTGAGAGTAATAATTCTAGCCTAAGACCTCCTCTGTAACTCAAAACACCTAACCTGTAAAAAATTTTAAAGCATTGCCTATGGAGATTTTTAAGCACCAAAGTTCGGCGCCATTCCATAAGTTTGCGCAATTTTAAAATGTGACATGTTGGGTATCTATTTACTCGGTGTAACATCATCTTTCACATTATGAAAAAAAATTGGGCTAACTTTACTGTTTTGTTTTTTTTTATTAATTCACGAAACAGATTTTTTTTCCAAAAAAAAACGTGTTCGAAAAATCGCTGTGCAAATACCACATGACATAAAAATTAGCAACAACCGCCATTTTATTCCCTAGAATCTTTGCTAAAAAAACATATATAATGTTTGGGGGTTCTGAGTAATTTTTTAGCAAAAAAATGATGATTTGTACATGTAGGAGAGGAGTGCCAGAAATGGTTTGGATATGAAGTGGTTAAGGCTGGGTTCACACTGGTGCGATGCTGGAACCTCAGCGATTCCTGCGTGGGTTCCCGCATTGCATCTGAATCGCAGGCAGTTCACTCTGCTCTCTGCGAGCTGCTACGGGTGTCAATATAAAGTTATGTGCACTACTGAGAAATTAGTTTTGTTTTGTTTTCTCTCCTGAGTAATCCTCCTCTCCTGCTGTGTCCTCCTCTCCTGCTGTGTCCTCCCCTCCTCTCTTGCTGTGTCCTCCTCTCCTGCTGTGTCCTCCTCTCCTGCTGTGTCCTCCTCTCCTGCTGTGTCCTCCCCTCCTCTCTTGCTGTGTCCTCCTATCGTGCTGTGTCCTTAGTCCTCTCTTGTCTCTTGCTGTGTCCTCCTCTCCTCTCTTGTTGTGTCCTCCTCTCCTCTCCTGCTGTGTCCTCCTTTCCTGCTGTGTCCTCCTTTCCTGCTGTGTCCTCCTCTCTTGCTGTGTCCTCCTCTCTTGCTGTGTCCTTAGTCCTCTCTTGTCTCTTGCTGTGTCCTCCTCTCCTCTCCTGCTGTGTCCTCCTTTCCTGCTGTGTCCTCCTTTCCTGCTGTGTCCTCCTCTCTTGCTGTGTCCTCCTCTCGTGCTGTGTCCTTAGTCCTCTCTTGTCTCTTGCTGTGTCCTCTTCTCCTCTCCTACTGTGCCCTCCTATCCTCTCTTGCTTTGTCCTCCTCTCCTCTCCTCTGTGTCCTTCTCTCCTCTCTTGTATCTTGCTGTGTCCTCCTCTCCTCTGTGTCCTTCTCTCCTCTCTTGTATCTTGCTGTGTCCTTGTGACAGACTCACCCGGGACAGAGGCTTTTGGAGGGGACTGAATGCTAGCCTCTTACCCCTTGACTATGGGCCTGACTTTTAAGGGAACACTACTCCTTGTGAGGTGCATGCCTGGTGACCCTTGAAGTAACGTTTGGATTCCAGGCCATGTCTCCCCAAGACATACAGACTCTGAGATCCATGTTAAAGGCCTCACTACTAATAGTGATTATTTTACAATGGGACTCATAGCAGACATTGATGTCATCTGCAAGCCACCTGTCTGCTATAATTTGTGTATTGTAAGTCTACTGTGACTTTTAAGTCTTTTCATCCATTGTTACTTGTGCTAATTGACTCAGCTCTGGTCTTCTGACCTAAGAGATGACACGTCTGGCCTTGAAGATCACCTAGGCTGGTTAAAGGACTAGATAATTAGTTCATGTTAATGATATAATGTGATCAGGAGGGGAGGGGGGAAAGTGCTCCTGATATGGTATATATATTTGTGTATGTTGGTTCAAATAAACAATCCATGTTCCTACAAGCTAATGCCGTATAGTTTGTTTGGGTGGCTATAACATCTGATCTCTGATGTTCGGACTGAAGGAAGCAGTATTCTGATGGAAGTACTCAAGCGGAGTGGGTCGGTTCCGTTACAGTCCTCCTCTCCTCTCCTGCTATGTCCTCCTCTCTTCTCGTGCTCTGTCCTCCTCTCCTCTCCTACTGTGTCCTCCTTTCTTCTCTTGCTGTGTCCTCCTCTCCTGCCGTGTCCTCCTCCTCTCCTACTGTGTCCTGCTCTCCTCTCTTGCTGTGTCCTCCTCTCCTCTCCTGCTGTGTCCTCCTCTCCTCTTCTCCTGTTTCCTCTGGGCAGCAGTAGCGGCGGGTCCGGCTCCAGCGTGTCTCCTCTTACAAAGCGCTAGGCATCCAATAGGACCTGCCTCCTGATTGCCCGGGAGTAACTGTAGTGAGAAAATAGCGAAAATTCATTCGCTATGGTCACACAATTGGGTGGGATTGGGGCTCACTCTCTGTGCCCCGAGCCCACCATATTTTGAAGCCTATTAGAGCCTCTGGCTCTAATAAGGTGCTTCAAAAAACACACCCCCACCCATCCCCGCCATAGGAATTAATGTGCCCGGTGTCCTTAAAGGGGCCAGTCACATGGATAGGGAGGGCAGCAGAGGTGCTAGGTTGGGTGGCGCCTGTGCACCCACAATGCACGGCCTGGCCCTGGATCACATGGGTCTGAACGACCATGCAATCCGATACACAAAAAGGGTCCTGTAGCATTTTGGCCCGAATGCGATGCGATTATAGCCATATGGCTGAATTCACACTGCACAGACATCGCATGTGATGTGCACAGGCATGAGGTGCGAATCACATGTGATGTCTGGCATTGCACCAGTGTAAACACAGCCGTAAGGAGATAAATACCTAGGCAAAGCACTTTATGTGGTTGCAGTTATGCAACCTGAAAATTTGATTGTTAAAATTTCTGGCTCCACAGTCCCCATGCCAAATCAACCAAGCCAATGTTAGAAGCTGACAAGCAGTGCTGGTATGTGTTGCCATTTTATGGTGTCACTTTGGCCTGTTGTCTACTATTTCCTTCAGCGCAGACTGTGAATCATGTAAGTCATTTTGACATGACAGCGTTATTAAAGGTTTAGCACGCGCAGCAAGAAAATCTACTTACAGCTGATATACAAGCACAGCGTTAAGCAGACTATCCCAGCTCATCCATGGCGGCTTTACAAGTCTTCCGAAAATCTGCTCCTATTTTTTTTTCTAAGGAATAATTAGTTATGTCTTTTTTTTTTTAAAGTAGACTAATTAATAACATGACTCATTCCTCATTCTACACAGTCTGCCATTTCACCCTCATCAACCCGTAAGATAAATAAATTAACACATCTCCTTGTCTTTTTGGTTTGCTACACTAGAGAGGTTGGGAAAAAAAAATCCAATGATTTCAGAGAGAGATGGATGATCTGCTCGTCAGCAACACAAAGAGCAAGGACGGACAATGATTTATGAATGGAACAGACATGTCCCACAAGACAATAGGAAAGAAGAGAGAGTGAAAATCGGTTATTTGAGCGAGGTTTCTTCCAGGCTTTCCACGGCTTAGATTTTCTGCGTAGTCCTTCAAAGTATTTTTCTGGCCTTTTGTACTCTGACTTAGATTTACTGTCTTTTTTTTTTGTGCTAGGCTTGCTACAATGTGATTTGGTTCAAATTAGTAATAGCATGGTATGGATGTTTTTGAAAGCCTATGTATAGCACCCTGGTCCTAAACAGGGCCGCTCGCAAATTTAGTTCTGCTAGGTGATTAGCCTGGCTAATTGTTAGGATGATCCACCGACTTTTGCCCTAAACCTGAATTTGGTGCGCCTCTCTCTTTTGTCATGAGGTGGCACTGCCGCCTGTGGTATTAGAATGACAAGGGCATAGGGTATTTGGGTTAGGAGGGAACAGGATGTCCCAGCCAATTGGTAGAAGTCTCTATGGCCCCATGGCCTGCTGGGAGAACCTATTTATTTGGGAGGAGTCAGGTAATCAGGGTTCTGTGCCACCTGGATGGCTATCTGGGTGGACGCGTGTTGTGTTGCTAGGCCAGAAGCCTGAGGCCTATCCGGGAGCACCTGGCTGCTAGGCTGTCTGAGGCCTATCCAGGATTGAGAGAAGCAGCACGGGGTTGGGGCTTCAGGTCAGGAGCCCAACTAAGTTGTAGAGGGGGAACCAAGTTGATGCCAGAGGCGCAGGAGAAGCAGTTGTCATAAGGGACAACCCACTCCTGTTGCCAGAGGCACCAAGGACTAAGGCCAGAGGTAAAGGGGAAGCAGTTGCCACCAAGAGACCACCACTCCTGTTATCAGAGGCCAGTGTATGGAAGTCTGAAGAAGTATCAGAGCAGCCTTTTTTACTAGCTGGGGATGGTGAATAAGTGGGAAAGCTTCAGCAGAGTGCCAAGCCAAGCCAGGGACCCGGCGGGTTAGCGTGGGTGAAGCTTGAGGAGTATACAGTGGGTTGGCTGTGGAAGAGCTCAGGGGATCTAGCGGAGGCTGGGGTCTCAAAAGTCTAGAGAGAGATGGGGAGCTCAGTGAGTGAAGATCTACAGTAAGAGACTGAGATGTGAGCAGAGATCTACAATGGGATACTGTGAGTTACGTGTGCAGATCTACATTGACTTGTTGAAAGGTATATAGGAGACAGCAGTTCTACAAAATACAGTTCGCTGCATCCAGCTTAAAGGCCCTCTACCTGTATAGCTGTCTGCCTATTGCTATTTTTTGTCGGCGGAGTCTGACAATTACATTTGAATCTGCCTAAGGGTGACTTGGCCCTCTCTCCCCCCAGTTCTTGTTAAAGCGGAGTTCTACCCAAAAGTGGAACTTCCGCTTTAAGGGAAGGTGACCCCCTGACATACCACAATTGGCATTTTTTTTTGGGGGGGGGGACCCTATTTTCACAGGGTTCGAGGCCCCACTTCCTCTCCTGGCTCAGTAGAGCCGAAAGGAAGATCACCCGTCCCCCCTCCCTCTCGGTGATCTTCTCGGACACGTCACAGGTCCCAGAAGATACGCCAGCAATTGACAGCACGCAGCACAACTTGCGCATGCGCAGTGCGCGCGCGGCTCTAAAGTCAAAGCCGGGCGCCCACACTTGTGATGCCGCACAGAGGAGGGGGAGAAGAGCAAGGCAGCGGGCATCGCTAGAGCCTGGGACAGGTGAGTGGCCGATTATAAAAACTCAGCAGCTACACTTTTTGTAGCTGCTGACTTTTAATAGGGTGGAACTCCACTTTAAGAGACAACAAATCTCTCTTTGCATCCAAAAAGTGACTGGTGCTCATGTTTCCAACTTGCATTATACCCACCATGCCTAGTAACCTGCACCTTGAGGGGGAATGTCAGCTGCCCCTGACTCTGGAGGTCACCATTAGGCCTCTAGAGGGCGGGGGAATCGCTACAAATGTTTAGCAAAAAAATAAAAATCAGCACATTATTTACAGTCAGTATGATGTGCCCCTAATGCTACCGACCTCTTCTTTTGGTGACTTCCTCCATCCTCTAATGCCTCTACCCCTGCCACCATAAACTTCTAGTGCTGTGGGGGTTAATAGAGCCGAGGGGCTGGTCATAGGCACTCATCATGGGTGCCGGCTAATATTTGTTTTGTTGTGCATTATTGGGGTGTGCTAACATGCATTGCATTAATGTGTATGGTAAAATATGCATTACTACAATGAATCATTATGGATGGCCAGCCTTTAAAAGAGAGAGGTGTTTCCCCCACAATCTAGTGGTGGCTGGTGCTGTATATTTTGGGGGGATGGAAAACAAGACATCCCGATACCACCCCCCCCCCCCCCCCGGGTCGGTTGGTTGTTCAGTCAAAAAACCCCCACCCCCGTTGCTCGCTCGTTCCCCCCATTTGCCCCGCACTTACTCTAGGTCACAGGGAGATTCCACTGGGGTTATTTTTTTTTTTTAGAAGTGCATGATTAGAGCCTGGGGCTCTAGTTGGCTTCAAAAAAGGGTGGGCTTGGGGCGCAGAGCACTGTGCCCTGAGCCCACCCAGTTGTGTAACAATAGCAAATTAACATTCGCTATTGTCTTCAGCACCATACAGCACCAGCCGCCACTATTCGGCTGCTTCATGCGTCTCCTCCTCCTCAGTGGCGGCTTCCTCCTCGGCGGTTTCACCCCGTGTCTCTGGCTTCACTGCGTCTTTTCTCCTCCTTCCCTAGGCGTCCAATACAATCACTTCTCCTCTCGGCCAATCGGGTCTTAAGACCCGCTTCCTGATTGGCCAGGAGGAGAATCAGGAAGACAATAGCGAATGTTAATTATCTATTGTCACACATCTGGGTGGGCTCAGGGCGCAGTGCACTGTTCCCCGTGCCCACCCTTTTTTGAAGCCAATTAGAGCCTCAGGTTCTAATCATGTTCTTAAAAAAAAATCCCCATTGAGATCCATGCAGTCCCCGGACCACCCATTACAGGTAGGGGGTGCTAATCCCCTGTGTAGCAAATGGTTGTGCTAGCTAGAAATTGGATGGACTACTGCTCCCAGCCCATCTTTTCCCCGGCCCCACCAGCTCTTCCAACTGCACCGGCCTGTCTCACTGCCACAGAAACATAGGGGTTCCCCTCTGTATCTTGCATCCTTCCCAGATTGTCTCTCTCAGTGCAATCTGCCCCAGCCTGCCTCAGCAGTTCACCAGGGGTATGTTGCTCACCGATTCTTGAAGTTCTTCCCTGAAGATCTCTCCCGGATAGTGTTCTCCCCTGTTGTCTTTCCACTCACCCTTGTACCTGCCACCAGAATCCCACACCTTTTGGCTGCACCCGAGCTCTCGGGGCCCAGGGTCGCCCCCCCCCCTCCAGACTGGGAGCTCCCATGCCGACCTCCACACTACTCCATCTTCAGCTTCTCCACACCAACTTCTCCTCCCTCCCAGGGCTGACCCAGGCTATTTGAGAAGGGCTGCCCCCTGCCAATCCAGGTTGGAGATTGATCAGAGCTTCTCAAAAAGCCCAGATAGCTCCACCTCTGGATTCACTCCTTCTTTCTAGCATTTTCTAGACTTCAGAGGGAGAAACTTTCCCAGAAGTGTCACTAACCACAGTCAACCCCCTTCCCTGGGCCACTACACCCACCCAGAATAACAACAATCAGGCCTGCAAAAATCCAGGCCTGACCAAATTTTGCCTCTCCTGACAAAAAAAACCCTATCTAGAGCACCTACCTAAGTAGAGGGTCCTACATGAATTTTTTACATACTGTAGTTACATTGATCCAGTTACTATGTATATACCATACCTGTGAGATCCCTCTAGAAGCTGGAAAGTAGACACAGCTCCTTCAGTTATCTCCACTAGCTTCCAGGTCCTATGCCAAGCGTTCACCCTGCTGCATAGTAAACACTGGAGGTTGCTGCTCAGCACGGGCACCATTTTGAGATTGCTTTGCATTTTTTTAATGAATGCAAAGCATTCTTTGTTTGGAAATGGTGGAGAGCGTGATGTCAACACCTCACTTCTCCACCAAGCTTGGACCAATATAACTAAAAAATGCCATACCTGGAATTCTTTCAGGCTTGGTTCACACTGCCGCGACCTGAAAGTCACGCAACTTTGCCAGGCGACTTCAGTGCCACTTCGGGCAACTTCGGCATGACTTTGAAGCAACTTCAGGGAATGCCTGTGTAATCTTCTTGTAATGTTGGATCCAAATCACATCAATTAAGATGAGGATCCAACTTGGATGCGACTTCCATTTAATTCTATGGGCTGAAAACAGACAGAAGTCTGACCAAAGTGGTGCAGAAACTTTTTCCAAAGTCGGACCGCCACAAGTCGGACCAGTTAAGACACACTGATTTTTACATGTCATGCAGCATGTGCTCTCAAAGTCGGAGCGCATGTCACGCCACTGTGGACTGGGCCTAAATTGGCTAAACTGGAAAAAAATAACTTTTTTTTCTTTAGAATAAATAGAGACTTAAATCTTTTTAGAAGAAAACACCAAGGAGAGAAATAACACACACTCTGGAGAGTGTGTGTGTCTACGTGTGAGGAGGCCACTAGGAGCATAGCTGTTTGGAACTGAACTTGGATACAATTGCTTACTTTTTATAAAGGACACTTACCTTAAACCAAGGACTTTGTCGGACTATGATCACACATATAATGGAAGCATGAGGAGTGGATCCAGCTAGAGATGGATCGTAGCAGGGGGAAGTATACAGGAGCCGGAGACCCTATTGAGATCAAAGGGCGGTTTTTGACCTTATGGTCATATTCTAATGTGAGCAGCCACTTCACTCACTGGTGGCTGGTGATGGATATTTGTTTTATTCTGGCAGGATAATAAATACAGAACATGAGTCTACTGATAGAGCACTTTCACTTATTGCTGGATTGATACATTTTTTTGGATACTTTTTTGGACTTTGATTTTTCTATTATGTATTTTTGGGTATCACATTGGATGTTGATATTATATGTTTGTGTAATATAAGGGATTTTTTTGGTTAATATATATTATGTATTTGTTTGCACATTTTTTTGTAGGGATTCACTAAATGTGGTTATTATGTACAAGTTATGTGCACTTTATTAAATGATATCTTGGTGATACTGATAAGTTTTGATACACATTTGACACACATTATTTAACTGGGGGAACAAGCGCACCATTTAATTTTATATTTACCAAGGAGAGGAAGCCCTGCTTTTTTTCTCCCAAAACAAGGATATATGGTAAACTTTGGTATTTTATTTATTTATTTTATTTATTTCAGGTACTTATATAGCGCCGTCAATTTACGCAGCGCTTTACATATACATTGTACATTCACATCAGTCCCTACCCTCAAGGAGCTTACAATCTAAGGTCCCTAACTCACATTCATACATATACTAGGGCCAATTTAGACAGGATCTAATTAACCTCACAGCATGTCTTTGGAGTCTCCATAATGGTGACGTTTTTGCTGAATCAGTAGATTCAAAGCTAAAATATAAAAATGATATGGGGTGTATAAGTGCTTGAACGAAAGCAGTGACAGTCCGTCCATACGGGGCGCAGGGGCACTGCCCCCCCAATCCATGCGTCCAGCCCCCTAAACTACATGCGGGGCTCTGGATGCATGGATTCCAATGGGGTTTTTTTTTGGAAGCACATGATTAGAGCCTGAGGCTTGGAACTCCCAATCGTGTCTCAGGACACACTTCCAGTTCAGCCGGAAGAGAGCGGAGAGGAGAATGGCCCGGCTCTTCATTCCCCCTGCCTTCTATGTTAAGGTTAGTCTACACCGCTGCCTTCTCGTCCATCTAATGTCCGGGGGTGGGGGGTCATTGATGGGTTTGCGGCAGTCGCCGCCTTCCCATCCGCAGTTCGCCTCCCGTGCGGAGGGAGGGGGGGGGGTGTTTGGATGGTATTAGTCTGCCGCCAAAATATTTAGCACCAGCTGCCACTGACCGCAAGAGATTATTAACAAGTCATCAGGGGCAGCGCCTATATTTCTTAATTTACAGGTTCCCCTCTAAACCATAGACATTGATAACTGCTTGGACTTGGATGCTCATTTTGACTGTCTCATTAGGGTTGATTTACTAAAACTGGAGAGTGCAAAATCTGGTGCAGTTGTGCGTGGTAGCCAATCAGCTTCTAACTTCTGCTTGTTCAATTAACCACTTCCCGACCGCCGTATGCAAAATGACGGCCGGGAAGTGGCTTAGTTATCCTGACTGGATGTCATATGATGTCCTCAGGATAACAAGCCGCCGCGCACCCGGGGGGCGCGCACCGCGATGATCGGTGGTGTGGAAGGTCAGTCTGACCCTCCGCAATACTGATCTCGGTAAAGCGCTTCGATCTGAAGCACTTTACCATGTGACCAGCCGTGACCAATCACGGCTGGTCACAGTGTAACACAGGAAAGCCGTTTATCGGCATTCCTGTACTCAGGTCTGCAGACCTGAGGAGTGGAGAGCCGATCGGCTGCTCTCCTAACAGGGAGGGTTTGTGCTGATGATTTATCAGCACAGCCCTCCCTCGGATCGCCACCCTAGACCACCAGGGAGCCTGCCCAAGGACCACCAGGGATGTGCCCACCCAGGACCACCAGGGAGCCGACCAGGGACCACCAGGGAGCCGATCTGGACCACCAGGGAGACCCCCCTAGACCACCAGGTAAGAGATATAGTGCCCAATGTGGATGGCACTTAGTGCCACCCTCAGATGCCACCCTAGACCACCAGGGAATGAGCCCCTATCAATATATATGCCCACCAGTGCCCCTATTAGTGCCCCTATCAATGCATACCAGTGCCACATATCAGTGCCCACCATTGCCACCTACCAGTGCCCACCTATCAGTGCCCATCAGTGCCACCTATCAGTGCCCAGTGCCGCCTATGAGTGCCAATCAGTGCTGTCTATGAGTGCCCATCAGTGCCGCTTAGCAGTGTCCGTCAGTGCTGCATATCAATGCCCATCAGTTCTGTATATCAGTGCCACCTATCAGTACCCGTCAGTGCTGCTTATCAGTGCCGCCTAACAGTGTTCATCATTGCTGCATATAAGTACCTCATCATCAGTGCCACCTCATCAGTGCCGCCTCATCAGTGCCAATCAGTACTGCCACATCAGTGCCCGTCAGTGTAGCCTCATCAGTGCCCACCAGTGATGGAGAAAATTTAATTATTTACAGAGTTTTGTGACAAAAATAGAGAATTTTTTTTTTTTCAAAATTTTCAGTATTTTTTTTATTTGTAGCGCAAAAAATAAAAACCTCAGGGGTGATCAAATACCACCAAAAGAAAGCTCTATTTGTGGGAACAAAATGATAAAAAATCTGTTTGGGTACAGCGTCGCACGACCGCGCAATTGTCATTCAAAGCGCAACAGCACTGAAAACTGAAAATAGGTCTGGTAGTAAAGTGTTCTGAGTGCATAGTATTGGTAAAGTAAGTGGTTAAGCTTCGACAAAAAAAAAAAAAATTGGAATCTGATTGGTTTCTATGTAGAGCTGCACCAGATTTTGCTCTTTCTAGTTTTAGAAAATCAACCTCATTATGTCTACTGTGCTGGTTTCTCCCCAGCAGGAGCACTCCAGGCTGATGGCAGAGAGTGAAGGTGAAATCACTCTTGGATTAAAAATAATTATTTCGAAGCCTTTACCATTAGGACAACAAATTAGCGATGTCTGGACACAGAGTTTAGAGGCCTCTACTGACTCTATTAAATAAAGCCAAGTTCTTTACTTGGTAAAGTAAAGGATTTTTCTGATTGTAGTTATACAGCACTTCTCTAAATTAATTTGTCGGGGCAGATTGTGAATTGTGTGTTCTACTGCTGTGTGTTTCCTTTTCAGTGAATCGTAACAAACGGTTCTTTTTTTATCATTATGTAAAATGTACATAAAGAACAAAACGCTTTGTAAGATTGGGGTTGATCAGACTCAAGCATTAGGTGCGTTTTCAATGAGTGCGCCAGTCCAAAGTGGTATTTTTAAGGGCATGGTAGCCCACTTTTATTTAAAAGAACTGAAAAGTTCACAAAAAGACTGGTAGCCCATGTAGGGGGTTCCACCATTACCGTGACTTGCACAATCAGCACACATCAGCCTCCTGGCTTACTCTCATGCCTCCAGCCTGGGCATTAGGTCTGCTTCTCAGAGCAAAGAGTTCCTTAGAGCAGTGTTCCCCAACCCAGTCCTCAAGGCCCACCAACAGGTCATGTTTTCAGGATTTCCTCAGATGAATCAGCTGTGGTAATTACTAAGGCAGTGAAACTGATCAAATCACCTGTGCAAAATAATGGAAATCCTGAAAACATGACCTGTTGGTGGGCCTTGAGGACAGGGTTGGGGAACACTGCCTTAGAGTCAAGCTCTCTCCTAGCTTACTCACGATCAGCTCCTTGCTGCTCTGTCACAGACTAAATATGCCTCCTGCAGATATGCACCCTCTGACTGCCCCATGCAGCCTCTCTAACTCCTGGAGAGATGGGGAGTCCACCTGACTCCCTTACACAGACTTCCTGTCTGTTGGGTGGGGCCCTGAGCCATAGTCAGGTCACAACTAAATAGCCTGCCTCTCCAAAATCTGGCGTAAACCCGCAATCTTCCAGGTAGCACAGGGTCCCACTGCCACAGCTTATATACATCTCAACAGAGAATGACAGCATATAAAACACTGCAAGTATTAAAAAAAATGTGCAACCATCCTAGCCAAGCTGCTAGCACAAAAGCGTATGTGTTGATAAGTAGCGTTTCACTGGTTTTCCCTAGAAGCCATCACAGCCATGCCTACTAATGGCATGGCTGTGATTGGCCATTGCATCATGTGACCCAGCCTCTATATGCGGCTGGAGTCACAGTGCTGCATGTCACATGCTCTCTGGGTAGTGTAGGGAGAGGATGCTGCCGGTGCTGTGAGGGACAGATTGCAGATAGATAGATAGGTAGAGATTACTACTACTACTGCTTTGAGGGACAGATTGCAGATAGATAGATAGGTAGAGATTACTACTACTACTGCTTTTAGGGACAGATTGCACATCTCATCCTGCATTACAGAAAGATCTGACTGGACTAGGTAGAGTCTACTGCTTAGAGGGGCAGATTATTGTTCTAAAATCATCTCCTAGTTCTATAGGGTCAGGTTCCTGCTGTTGCTGTAAGGGACAGATTGCTGTTCTAAAATCATTTTGCAGCCCTCTAGCACTTTCCAGGACTCTTTTACAGTTATTTTTGTGCCGAAAAGTTTGGGTCCCCATTGAATTCAATGGGGTTTGGGGTAAAGTTCGGGTCAAGTTCGGTACCGAACCCGGACTTTTTTCCGAAGTTCGGCCGAACCCATCGAACCCGAACATCCACGGGTTCGCTCAACTCTACTCATGTCATCCTAAATAATAATATGTTCACAAAAAAATGTTGCAGTGACGTGATAGTCCTCCACTGAATCCTTCAAGGGGGTACACTCATCTTACAAGCTGACCCTCACTACAAAGGTCAAAAAAGCATGAGAAACAAGCCAGGGTCAGAAATGTTGGCCACAGGTGGGTACTCTCATGGAACTAAGGGGCCAAGCCCAACTCCTGAAAAACAACCACACACCATAGCCCCCCCTTCCGCCAAATGATTTGGACCAGTTCACGAAGCAAGGTCCATAAAGACATGGATGAGCGAGTTTGGGGTGGAGGAACTTGACTGGCCTGTACAGACTCCTGACCTGAACCCGATAGAACACCTTTGTGATGAATTAGAGCAGAGACTGTAAGCCAGGCCTTCTGGTCCACATCATTGCCTGACCTCACAAATGCGCTTCTGCAAGAATGGTCAAACATTCCCATAGACACATTCCTAAACCTGCAATTCCTGTGGACAGCCTTCCCAGAAGAGTTGAAATTGTTATAGCTGCAAAGGATGGGCCAATTCAGGAGGAGACACATGCGTTGTGGCCATTTTCAAGTCTACACTAGGTTGGCTGGATGGGAGTGCAACACTTCTTTTATTTTATACATGCATCGCTTTCGATGAGCACCTTTGGCAGCCTGCACCTTTCTCCCCTGGGACTGTGGAAGTTTGGCTTCTTCAGCTTGAGTGGCGTTCATAATCTAGCACCAAGGTCACCGTGTTTCTCTATAATGCATTGGCCATGGATTTCGCAGATCATCTGAGGCTCAGCAGAAGGTGTAGGAGGATTCCTGTAGCCTGTGTGACTTTTACTAACTTTTATTAATGCAACCACTAGTCATTAGAGTTGAGCGAACCTCTGGAAGTACGGGTTCTGCTGGTCCGTCCGAACTTCGGGACAAAGTCCGGGTCCGGGTCCGGACGGAACCCGAACGATCGCACGGACAACGAACCCCATTGAAATCGATGGGGACCCGAACTTTTAGGCACAAAAATGGCTGTAACAAAGTCCTGGAAAGCCCTAGAGGGCTGCAAAAGGAAGTAAAATGGGGGTAAGGGTAGGGCAAGTGCCCTACAAAAAAATGGGGACAGGGAAATAACTGTAAATATTTTTAAAAAAATAAAAACATAAAAAAAGGAAAAATGGAGGTGAATGTGGATCATCTTCAAACTGTGTCTGAAAAGTATTAATTAACCACTTCAGCCCCGGAAGGATTTGCTGCTTTAGGACCGGAGCCCTTTTTGCAATTTGGCACTTCGCCGCTTCAAATGGTAAT
>BLSH010502083.1:464999-483872 GCA_018402905.1 Glandirana rugosa
CGCACGAGTGACACAGGCCCCCCCAGGTCCCTTGCCCACGCCGCCGAAGCTAACGGCGGCCGGTGGGCGCTACGGGGGGGGGGCCTCGCTTACTCGCCTCCAGGCACATTCATTTGTGCCTGGTTTACTGGTAATGGCGGCGATCTGCGATTTTTAGCGGTACTGCGATATTGCAGCGGACATGTCGGAACGTTTTGACACTTTTTTGGGACCATTGGCATTTATACAGCGATCAGTGCTATAAAAATGCACTGATTACTGTGTAAATGCCATTGGCAGTGAAGGGGTTAACCTGCAGGGGGCGCGCTAAGGGTTAAGTATGTTCCCTGGGCGTGTTCTAACTGTAGGGGGACTTGCCTAGCTGGGGAAAGGAAGTGGTCACAGCCTTCACTTACAAGAAGGCTGTGATCACAGCCCTTCCCCCTCACACAGAGCGGAGGTCCGTGTTTACTTACACGGACCTCCGCTCATTCGCTCCGGGGGGGGGGCATCGCGGGTGGCCGGCGGCAATCGAAGCCGCCGCACCCGTTCCCTGGACCCCCCCGGACACAGTGAGCACGCGCGCGCGCCTCCGGCGCGTGCGCGCGCTCACAGTGGCTCTGTATCGCGCCCGCCGTCGTATGACGGCGATTTGCGTTACAGAGCCACTCTGTCACCGTCAATTGCCGACCAGCGGTCGGCAAGCGGTTAAGCGAACGGAGGTTCGCGAAACGCGTTAATCTTCCTACTGTCTGTCCAGTCTTGTTTCCCATAATATGGATTTTATGGATGTATCGATGGAATTTCAATAAAATCAACTTTCTGCTTTATTTCCTTTGAGTGCTGTCAAACTCTTCATTTCTCTGGACCGGGAAAATGGAAGAATGTACTAAATGCACACCGTATTTTCCTTTCCTGGTGCAAATCCATGGCAGCATAGTACCAAATGTATGTTGCCATGTGCCAAATACTTACCTTAATTTTCTATTCCTGGCGTAAATCCATGGCAGCATACTAGCACATGCATGTTGTTATGTTAGCACGAGGAAAACAGAAAATTTTATCAAATATTTACCATAATTTTCCTTTTCTGGCACCAATCCATGGCAGTATACATGTGGTACTATGCTGCCAGTTTGGCATCAGAAAATAGTTTTTTTTCTTGGATATAATGGGGAATGGCTAATCCCCACTTTTTCCAATTGAACAGCTTTACTTTCTATCCTGCAGACACAACAGGTAGTGAAAGAAAATCGCTCCAAAGTAAGGTAAGTCCTAAAAAACATGTGCCCCCATTGGAAGATTTCCATTCTATTAATGCTGAGGTCAGTATTTTGTTTATTTTCCATTTTAATGACAATGGGCACCAATATAAATTGAGATGGTAAATCTCCCCAGAGCAGACACAGACAGGAATAAAACCCTGATAGAGGTAAAAAAAAACAAAAAACTACTGCCCGCCATTATGAGTGATAAATAAGAGAACCTGTCAGAATGGAAATGTTGAAGCCGTTATTGCCAACTAAGGGCCCATTTATATTGTTACATTGACATAATACACACTATCTGGTCCAAGCATCTCCAGCATTTCATAGACCTCAGACCCCAGACTATTTTCTGACCACCCGCTGTGTTTGGATCCATTACCCTGCTACACTCTGTTACCACTTCCAGGGGTTATTGGACTGGAGAAGCAAGGGAAGCCCTCTCATTAATATGCTGTTAACCAGGTATATGACACCCATCGACTTGTACTGAGAGATAAGAAGTTCTGACACGAACAAAAGCCAATTTCCTTACCAATTTTGTGTATAATGAAAGCTCCAAGCGGTGTCTGGCAGAAAGCACCTTGTTCACTTCCAGTTCAACTGTGATGAAAAAAACAGCGGAGTGATGGGTAAATCCCTGCACATATTTTGCAGGAAGCGGGTGAGGGGATTTCTGTCCAATAGGGGTGAACGATTTCACCATCTGTTAAATTTTGCTGAAATGGCAGCTCTCAAGTTTGCTCATTCAGCTGCATAAGTGAAATTTGCTTTACAAAAAAAAATACTATTTTAAGGTTTCTTTAGTTATAGGTTTTTTTAAGGTTGGGGGAGGGGATATTTAGGGTAATTTATTATATTTAATTTACTGTTCTTTGTATGTGTTTTTACCCCCTCTTTTTTATAATTGACTATTGTGTGCTATGCTTTCTAGTTACCTTTTTTCACGGAAACAACACTTGGCAAACAAGGATAAAGCCAAATCACAGCCAGTGTGAGTTAATATTTTTAGAATTTTATCACATTCTGAAAACTAAATTAGCAAACTCCTTTTTTCAGTCTGTTTTTGGTTTTAATAATAATAATAATAATAATAATAACGATGAAGCTAATAAGGGGCATTTTTTGACATGCAGACAGGTCCAGAATATTTGAGAGGACTTTCTGTAGCTATAAAGAGCTAATTTGAGCTAATTGGACAATTATAAACTGCCAAAGAACACCTTCATTTCCATTATCTACTGTACAATTGTGCCAAAATTCTCCAAATTTCCACAAAGTTTTGGAAAAATGAAAACTCTCAATTTGGATCATTTCTACTGTCCAGCACTGTGTAGAGACCACAGTTAGTGAGAAGGTCATGTGCAAAAGTTGTGCTACTCTTTCCCTAGATGTGATGGCAACAGTCGGCACTGGGTATAATTACCCCACCTGGCCCCTTCTGAAATCTATGATAAACCTCTGACCCTCTCCCCTATCATAGTGCTACTGTCTGTCCTCCTCGGTCCCATCAAGTCCCAGAAATCCAATCTTTTACGATTTTTCCTATCCGCAGCTAGACGGTTAATCTCTAGAAACTGGAAATCTACCACCAGCCCATCACTGGCCTCCTGGGAGAATGAGGTCGACAACATTATGCTCATGGAAGAGATGCAAGCCAAGGAAATTGACAAATGGGATTCACCATGCTATGGTATGTGTGGATACACTATTCCTTATCCGAGAAATTGAAAGATAGGTTGTCTGCATAGCCGGACGCCATTTTCGGTATACTCACCAACTTCACTCTGCTGGACTGAGCTCGTTACTACCCTCCCCTTCTTTTTCTTCCACTCTAATCTCTATGCTTTTTCTAATACTTATTTCCCCCGCTTTATTTCTCTCCTCCTCTCTTTTCCCCTTTTTTATTTTCTCTTTCCTTTCTATGTGCTGTCATAACACCGTAATGGATGTTCAATACGATGTTTGAGTATAGGCACTCATTATACTCTAAGAACATACGCTGATCAGTTGCATTGAGTTGCTCCTCAATGTCTCACTAAGTGTCCTTCCTATACAGTGTATGGTTATATGATCTTTTAACGCTGCTCAATCTCAATTAAACTCTGAACGCCTTTATTTTCATATGCTTGACAATTTGTTATTCAAAAATTTCTAAGTAAAAATATATTCAACCTTAATTACCCCACCTGGATCCAAGATTTGGACATTTATATCTAAATATTTTGACCCTTCTTCCTGATTTGAGCACTATAGCTATCTATACACATCTACCTGAATCACACAACTGACTGAACAGAATACAAATTCTGTGGCAGGTAAAAACCCCTCAGATATGCATTTCAGTGAGTTCAGGTGGAGTTCAGGTTTAACTATTGATCACAAAAAATAAGCTGTCTTAACAAGATTGTTAATGAACACAGCAGCCGATGCCTGTTGTACCTCCTGAGACGCTTTTTTTTATTGTTACTTTATTTAACTGAAATGGAAAATAATTCCCAAAAATGATTAATGAAGCACAGATGTGGTATAGCGGGTTCTGTATCTAAAGATCCATAGTAACATACAGGCAAATTTAATAAGGAATACAGCAACATGCAATCACCTAAAGTGCATCCGGAATAATTCCCAGCACTTCACTTTTTCTACATTTTGTTATGTTACAGACTTATTCCAAAATTAATTAAATTCATTATTTTCCTCAAAATTCCACAAACAATACACCATAATGACAACATAAAAGAAGTTTGTAAAGAAATCTTTACAAATTTTAAAAATAAAAAATGAATAAAATGAATAAAATCCCATGTCCATAAATATCTCAGACTTTGCCATGACACTCAAAATTGAGCTCAGGTGCATCCTGGTTTCCACTGATCATTCTTGAGATGTTTCTACAACTTGATTGGAGTCCACCGGTGGTAAATTCAGTTGATTGGACATGATTTGGAAAGGCACACACCTGTCTATATAAGGCCCCATAGTTAATAGTGCATGTCAGCGCACAAACCGAGACAGGATTGTATGGAGGCACAGATCTAGGGAAGGGTACAGACACATTTCTGCAGCATTGAAAGTGCCAATGAGTGCAGTGGCCTCCATCATCCGTAACTGGAAGGAGTGTGGAACCACCAGGACTCTTCCTAGAGCAGGCCGCTTAGCCAAACTGAGTAATAGGGGGAGAAGGGCCTTAGTCAGGGAGGTGACCAAGAACTGGTTATTCTGACAGAGCTCCAGTGTTACTCTGTGAAGAGAGGAGAACCTTCCAGAAGAACAACCATTTCTGCAGCACTCCAACAATCAGGCCTGTATGGTAGAGTGTCCAAACGGGAGCCACTCCTCAGTAAAAGGCACATGACAGCCCACCTAGAGTTTGTCAATAGGCACCTGAAGGACTCTCAGACAATGAGAAACAAAATTTTATGGTCTGATGAAACAAAGATTGAACTCTTTGACCCGCATGGCAAGCATCATGCCTGGAGGAAACCAGGCACTGCTCATTACCTAGCCAATACCATCCCTACAGTGAAGCATGGTGGTGGCAGCATCATGCTGTGGGAATGTTGTTCAGCGGCAGGAACTGGGAGACTAGTAAGGATCAAGGGAAAGATGAATGCAGCAATGTACAGAGACATCCTTAATGAAAACCTGCTCCATAGCGTTCTGGACCTCAGACTGGGGTGAAGGCTCATCTTCCAACAGGACAATGACCCTAAGCACACAGCCAAGATAACAAACGAGTGGCTACGGGACAACTGTGTGAATGTCATTGAGTGGCCCAGCCACAGCCCAGACTTGAACCCGATTGAACATTTGTAGAGAGATCTGAAAATGGCTGTGCACCCACGCTCCCCATCCAACCTGATGGAGCTTGAGAACTCTTGCAAAGAAATATGAGAGAAACTGCCCAAAAATAGGTGTGCCAAGCTTGTAGCATCATACTCAAAAAGACTTGAGGCTGTAATCGGTGCCAAAGGGGCTTCCCCAAAGTATTGAGCAAAGGCTGTGAATACTTTTTGCAAAGATTTCTAACAAACTTCTTTCACGTTGCCATTATGGGGTATTCTTTGTAGAATTTTGAGGAAAATAATAAATTTAATCCATTTTGAAATAAGGCTGTAACATAACAAAATGTGGAAAAAGTGAAGTACTGTGAATACTTTCCATATGCACTGTATATCAACCAATAGGAATTAATCTATTCAACCTTAATAAAATTTGATTGATTAAGATTATTTGAACCCATTCACACCAGGAGCAGTAGGACTGCATTAGGTGATATTCCAGTGAAGTCTCACCATAAGACAAGACAAAATGCCAATGGTCACCATTGTGGAATGAGACTTGTTTATGAACATGCATGCTTAAATTCGAGTGGATTCTCTATTTGGTTTAAATAAAATTTAGCAGTTTTAAACTATGAAGTCTCTTTTATGTTTATACATGACTGCCTGAGTCCCTTGAAGGAAGAATTATATTACAAGTGGAAATTTGTGGAGCTTGCTTAAAGCGATATCAGACCTCCTATACAGTGGGGAGGCCCACCACAGGAGGTGAGGGTACATCCATTAGTGCACCTGGTTGGTGTGTGTGGAGGTCCCCATAAGATTGCTGATTCACCAGTTTTATGGCAGTGATTGTTTTTGAACAGAAGTCTGGTGTTATTCATGTTTCACCTATTGGGACTGTTTATCTGGATCAGTTTTGTGCACCATATGATAAAGACATTTATTCACATGCTTTATATTTTATTGGATTTGTTTGCACATCTTGTAAGAAAGATATCTATTCACATGGTTTACATTTTCTACTAGATCAGTTTGTACATTTTATGAGAAAAATATTTATTCACTTGGAACCCTGAGTCATCTATCCTACAGGGAACTCTTAGGGACAGAAGGCACTCCTGAAATCTTGGTATTGAGCTTTTCCATCACACAGAATAATCTACATAATGTTTTTTTCAACTGTTTGTAACTGTTTTGTATGTATCATCTGAAATCTGACAATAAAAATTGTTGGAAACTAAAAATATTTATTTGTGTGTTTGTATTTTGCACAGTTATAGTTGTAGATAGGTACTGTCAATATCTGAAAAGTGTGGTGTGCGGAGACAAGACCAGTTCCCCTGCACAAGGAGAAAGCAGCAGTCAGTGGTCTTTATTACAGGAAGCTCCTGCACAGAAGCAAAATTTCACACTGGACTACTGCACAGATCTGGGAGACAAAAATACAAAAGCACACCAAGATTTAACCAGTTCCCGACCGCGCGCCGTGTTTTCACAGCGGCAGTCGGGATGCTGAGCGCGAATCGCCGTAAAAAGACGGCGATCTGCAATCAGCCACTAGGGGGCGCGTGCACCCGCCGCACTCCTGAGGAGTGTGCCCGCGGCTCGGGCGGACCCGATGTCCGCCGGCAGGCGGCGATGAGCAGCTACAGGGAAAGAACGCAGAACCGCCGATGTAAACACGGCGGTTCCCAGCTCTGTTAGTAGGGGCATGGGTGATCTTCTGATCCCTGTCACTGGGATCAGTTAGATCTCTCATGCCCATGTTAGCCCAACCCTCCCCACAGTAAGAACACACCCAGGGAACACAGTTAAGCCCTAGATCTCCCCCTGCAGGTTAACCCCTTCACTGCCAATGACATTTATACAGTAATCAGTGGACATTTAAATTTCTGATCGCTGTATAAATGCCATTGGTCCCAAAAAAGTGTTAAAAATGTCCGACATGTCCGCTGAAATATCGCATTACCGCTAAAAATCGCAGATCGCCGCCATTACTAGTAAAAAAAAAAAAAAAAACCCCAGGAATGAATTCTCACCATCCGTAAACGCGGCCACTTTTGCGCAAACCAATCAATAAACGCAGATTACGATTTTTTTTATCACAAATATGAGGAATTATATAAATCGGCCAAAAACGGTGAAAAAAAATGTTTTTTTATATTTTTTTTTTTTTGGATTTGAATTTTAGCAAAAAGTAAGAAATTTGTTTTTTTTTGCAAAATGGTCGCTCTTCTTTTGTTTATAGCGGCAAACAGAAATGACGCAGAGGTGATCAAATACCACCAAAAGAAAGCTCTATTTGTGGGGAAAAAAGGACGCAAATTTTGTTTGGGTGCAACGTCGCACGACCGCGCAATTGTCAGTTAAAGCGACGCAGCGCCGAATCGCAAAAAGTGCTCTGGTCCTAAAGCTGGAAAACCTTCCGGTTGGTAAGTGGTTAAGGAAGAATACACATGACAAGACAATGTTTGCATATCTCTAAGTAGGAAGTTGAAGAGCAGATATAATTAGGGAAACAAAAAGGAAGTTATACTTGATTGAAAAAAATGAGAAAAGATGAGAAAAGGATGTACAGTAGAGGGGTAGGGTAAGCAGTACAGGTAAAGGCAGAGTAGGGTAGGCAGTACAAGGCATGGTAGAATAGACAGTACAGGGATGGGCAGGGCAGGGTAGGCAGTACAAGGCATGGTAGAATAGACAGTACAGGGATGGGCAGGGCAGGGTAGGTAGTGCAAAGCAGTGGTGGCTGGTGCTGTATATTTTAGGGAGGAGGGGGACAGCAAACAAGACATCCCGCTGCCCCTGGGTGGGCGCTGCACTAACCCCATCTAGGTCGCAGGCAGCTACGGCTCCTTCCTGCATCACCTTCTCCTCAGCGGCTTAACCCTGCGTCTCAGGCTTCATGGCGGCTTCCTCCTCAGCAGCTTCCCTCCTCCTTCCCACAGCACGGCGGCCAATTGGGTCTCAGGACCAGCTTCCTAATTGGCCAGGGAAGAGAATCAGGAAGACAATAGCGAATATTATGGTATTGTCACACAACTGGGTGGGCTTAGGGTGCAGTGTTCTGTACCCTGAGCCCACCCTTCTTTGAAGCCAATTACGTGCTTCTAAAAAAAAAAATAAAAAAAAAAGAATCCCCATTGGAATCCATACATTCGACACCCTGCATGTAGATTAGGGGCCGGATGCATGGATTGGGGGGCGGAGCCCCTGCTCCCTATGTGGACGGGCCACCACTGGTGCAAGGCATGGAAGAGTAGGAAGTACAAGGATGGGCAGGGTAGGGTAGGCAGTAAAAGCCATGGAAGGTTGGGGAAGTACAGGAATGGACAGAGTAGGGTAGGCAGTAAAAGGCATGGTAGGGTAGGAAGTACAGGGATGGGCAGGGTATGATAGGCAGTACAAAGCAGGGAGGGGTAAAAAGTACAGTGATGGACAGAGTATGGAAGGCAGTACAATGCATGGTAGGGTAGGAACTAGAGGGATGGGCAGGGTAGGTTAAGGAGTACAGGGATGGGCAGGGTAGGGTAGGGTGTACAGGGATGGGCAGGGTAGAGTAGGCAGTACAAAGCAGGGAAAGGTAGAAAGTACAGGGATGGACAGAGTAGGGTAGGCAGTACAAGGCATGGTAGGGTAGAAAGTACAGGGACGGGCAGGTTAGAGTAGGAAGTACAGGGATGGGCAGGGTAGGGTAGGTCGTACAGGAATGGGCAGGGTAGGGTAGGCCGTACAGGGATAAAGGTGCATGGTACGGAAAGGGATGATTCTGGCTCATTGGGGGAGAATTGGCTATGCTTGTATTTAGACTATATTAGTAATAGGGATACAACAAATTAAAGAGGACCTATCAAGACATTTATTTTTTCCACGTTACCTACATGCACTGTCACAGGTATTTGATCACACAGAGATCACACTATGCTTTTCTCTCCAGATGGATGGAATCAACTTGGTTCAGGAATCACCCAACTTGGTTCAGGAATCACCCAAGGTCAAACATCAATTTGCTGATCTCCCCTAGCTAGTAAGGACTCAGAAGCAATGAAGATTGCCACCCTGCACTCTATTAGCTTCTATTGAATGCAGGGGAGACATTTGGGGGACCCCTGATATCTCATTAAATACAAACTGTAAATGTAAGTATGCTATTGGTCCCCTATGTGATAGCAATAAGGTTAAGTGAAAAAAATGCAAAAGAAATTAAAGCTACACCCAAACACCTAACCTCCTTCCTCACCTACAATTCGGGGCCTGTCCCCACATACACAAACATACATATAAAAGCCATTATTCGCCTTTAACTCTAAACTGATGATGTGCAGAAACCTTTACAGCATTGCGTATTAAAAATTGTGTGTAATGAGATTTGTCGTTGTTATACGGGTGCATGCAATTTTGAGGCTTGGCATGTTGGGTATCTACTTGGCACAACCTCATCTTTTACCATACTAGTTTTTACTGCTAATTCATGCTTGATAAACTGTTGTGCCAATATTGCGTGACATAAAAATTTTAAACTACTACCATTTTATTCTCCAGGGATACCGAAAATAAACAGTATGTTTGGGGGCATTACCTAATTCAGTCCTAAAACAATTATTTTGCCATGTGTGCAAAAAATAAAAAAAAATGTCTCTGGCAGTCATTAAAGGGTAAGGGTAATGGGTAAAGAAGAATTTCAAGTATTGCATTTTTTAAATAGTTACATTCGTTCAACTTGGCCCTATACCATACCTGTGGGATCCCTCTAGAACAGGAATGGGCAAACTACGGCCCGCGGGCCATATATGGCCCGGCAAACCTTTTAATCCGGCCCGCGGAGCGCTAGCTAATTTATTCATTTATTCACCTCACTTTCTAGTGTAGTGGAAGGGGCTGGATACCGTGGAGAGCTAGAGAGCCACACCCCCCCAAAGCCCCTCCCACTCATTCATAAGCCTGTATGGACGGCATGGTAGTGGCTGGGCTGGACAGCAGCTAGTGGGGGGCGGGGCCATGGGCGGAGTACGGATTGAGCCGTACATGCAGGCGCAGGCAGAGAGTTGATGTCACGTCAGATGACGTCAACTGCCTTTCCGCGCGCCTGCTAGTGAGGAGCGATCCATGCGGCGCCCAGCAGTCATTTTGTGACACAGCTAGAAGAGAAGAAAGCACTAGCCAACATAACAAGCAGCCCTGGGGGATCCTGGCAGTTGTAGTCTCGCCCACTACAAGAAATCACCGTGAGGCACCCCCCACCACCACTCTCCTGGCAGCAGATTGCCTTTGGAAAGAAGAGAGAGGAGTCTGGAACTCTGGAAGTTAAGTAGTTATTCACTCAGGTCTCAGCCTATATATATACTGTTATATAAATAATGTTAAGTTAATGGTGCACTGCAACCTGCAAGCATAAGAAAGTACCCCTTTGTTACCTCTCCCCTTTAAATTATCCATATAGTGTACCCATGATACCCCAGGGGTAATATAACTAAGGCATCAGGGTAATTATACAGGGGGTATCTGGTACCGTAAAACTAAGGGGTATCAGGGTACATTATTATACAGGGGTAATATAACTGAGGAGGGAACTTATTTTACCCCTGTATAATGTACCCTGATACCCCTGAGTCTAACCCCCTGTATAATGTACCTTGATAGCCTTCAGTTATATTACCCCCTGTGGCCTGTATAATGTACCCAGATAGCCCTCCTCAGTTATATAATATAACTGAGGGGGCCCGTGCTGTGCGTCGCAAGATGTCACATAACATGATGTCACGCTGCGTGCCCTGCACGCCTGGTTGCTAGCTGGTGAGGTGAGGGCGGCAGCAGCAGCAAGTGCGCGAACTCCGTACGGTGGCCGGCTCTGACTGGAGCACTATACAGGGGCCTTTATGGTACATTGAGGAGAATGAAAGAAATACATTGCATAAAAGTTTTGTAAAATAACTCTTTTTATGCTTTTCTACCTTAAATTAATCTAAACATTTAATGTTACAAATTTAAATTTAATTTATATTAATTCACACATACACACCGTTCATCTACTCTTTGTCCGGCCCCCGGGTCCAATATATGAACCCATTGCGGCCCTCGAGTCAAAAAGTTTGCCCACCCCTGCTCTAGAAGCTGGAGAGGTGGGGCGGTGATGTCATGCTCTCCACCTCATCCAATGAGAAAATGGCGGTCATGCCGAGTGGCTAATCTCCTGTGTCCAGAATGCAGCAGGGCAGCTGCTTGACACGGGACCGGAAGCTAGTTGAGACCGCTGTAGTAGTGGTGTCTAAAGTGCTTCATTAAATTCCAGTTCCCACGAGGATCCTACAGGTATGGTATATACATAGTTATATTGGTCCAAGTTGGAACACTGTACCTATGAAAAAAAGGCCATACCTGGAAGCGCCACCTCCATTGGCCAGACACATGCTTGTCCAATGTGAACATACATATTTGTAATAAATCTTTTATTTCTGAACATATGTTAGACTGACAATTTGCATCAAATATCTTCAGCAAATGGTTGGTGCATCCATAGCTGGCCACCATTTCGTGTACATAGGCTGATTCAGAAGGAAATATCAGAGGCACTTGTTCTGTTGCACGGTTCCTTGAGTTTATTTTTGAAGAGCCAGCTTCAACCTGTTCCAAGAGACAACTAACATAGGAGACAAATATGCACCTAGTCAGGCTAGCCTTGAAATACACACTCATCGTTTTCATTAGCATAGTTTCTTCCACAACAGAAGTTCTTTGAAAGATAAAACTGTCATCACACACAAAATGTAGAAATGCAAACTATTTACAGATATATCTAAAATTCGTTTCCTGGAAATGCAACCCTTATTTTTGTTTAGCGAAAGTAATCTGTATACAAAGAGGAGCTGATGTCAGGTGATCATATCACAAGCAATACCTATGAGTAGGTTCTTTAGGAGCTTGTTTACACTTGCAGACCGAGCACTGTTTCGTTTTTTTTTTTGAAAGTGACATTTTTCAAAAAAAAAATTGCGTTTGAAAGACCACTGCGCAAACACCGTGTGACATAAAATATTGCAACAACTGCCATTTTATTCACTAGAGCCTCTGCTAAAAAAAATATATAATGTTTGGGGTTCAAAGTAATTTTCTAGCAGAAAATACTGGATTTTTACTTGTAAGCAACAAATGTCAGAAAAGATTTAGTCTTTACATGGTTAAAACTAAACTCTTCTATACAAGGGAGTTCATTCCTTTGATAACTAGAAACATAGTATCTCTTTGCTTCTTTTATCAGCAATGATCTCAGGCTTGGCAGTCTGCCCAGATAGGAGAAACTCAAGTTGCTCCGACTTAGAAAAAGGTTCTTGGGGAGACTTCAGGCCACTTGCATTGACTTCACAGTCAAGTCGCGCTAAGTCGCCCTGCAAGTCAGACTCCATTAACTGCACTGAAAATCTTGGTAATGCATGATGGAGAGGGCAGAGAGGGGTGAATCGAGATCGCAAATTTATTACGATTAATCGTGCAGCTCTACTGTTTACCTTTTTTTCTTTTTGTTAGAACTTTCTTGAAATGTCTCTAAGTTCCATTGGCCACAAAATGGTGGGGTGCAGTGGATTACAGCACACCATGCTGCACAGAAAAAAGTGTTGTTAGAACTTTATTGAAATGTCATAAGTGACATTTTGTTAAATCCTAAAGGTAGCAGGGTGGTGGTATGCGGTGGATTGCATCTCAACATGCTGCACCAAAAAAATTGTTCTTTATCAGTGCAGAACTGGCCTCATAGGGAACAAGGATTTTCCCTTGTCCTGCTTTGGGACGGCGTTAAGCAAAGGTGTGAAAGAGCCCTACCATTTACATCTAACACAAACGGAACAGTGTTCCTTTATCACCAAAGGACTGGATGTTTTATATGCATTTATATCTGTTGTGTTACACTATGTGAATTATTATCATTTCATCTGTGTTACACTATTTGGTTTATTATTGCTCTATGTCTTTAAGCTGTATTCTTCTGTCTATGCTGAACCCTCTCTACCACCATACTTCTGTATATCCCCTCCCCTTCCTTCTTTTCTGGTTTCATTCCTGAGTATGCTGCCTTCATGTACAGATCTTTCCATGTGGCTAACAACCCAACATTTTTCTACCTATGAATATCCATCATTAAACAGAACATTCGAAAGGCTTCATCGTCTGTCTCCTCAACAGTGAGTTTATCCATTGAGTTAAGCTGTCTGAATTGATGCAAGGGATAAAAAGGTCCCCAGGTCCTATAATCCCTATATGTCGCGGAAGATAAACTTTATGGCCTTGTAGTTGAGTCAGAACAGTAGAAAAACAGAGTTTCACAGAATAATTAGAAGATTTCTGCATGACAGTACTGATACAGACAAGATTTATTGCCCTCATTGCAAGAAAGAACAAAAGAGCAGCATGTGTAATCCTGATAACCTGAGTCCAGGCCGCCTGGTGCCATATTACAGCACACAGATCCTGTCTGCTTATCACTCACTCATTATCTGCCTGTGTCATGAGTGACTCTGAATGTGAACACACAGCAACCCCTGCACAAGAGCCTGAGCCAGCTGAGTTACCCAAATGCTCAGTCAAACCAACTTGGAAAGTAATGGAGAATTATGAAGCTTTAAGAACTGAGTTGACAACTAGACTAAAGTTATTATGGAATAAAGTTGCTTCTTAATCGAATACACTGTCTGTTGAACATGAACTACTGCCACTGGAGGGCGCCATTAAACAACTTCCTGCCTCACATGAGCTTTACTAACTTACTGGCAACAAGTAAATTAATGCCCTACAAAGTATGAACACGGAAGATTCACTAGAGGAATTAAACAACTTCAAGGCTCTTAATCTAGAAAGAGACAGTTTTATCCAGCAAACCAAACTAAAGGCAGAAGCAAAGATAGAGCTGCTACAGGACAGTGCATCTCACAGATCAGTTTTCACCAGACGCTCTAAATCCTACAGTTCAAGATACTCAACGCTCAGTGAGCGACTTATTAATGCCTGCGATGAAGCGGAAGCAAGCAAGGTGCAGGTCTCATACACGGAAAAGAGAGCAGAGTTGGAAGCTCAGACAGCACGTCAAAGAGCAGCAATAGCAATCTTAAACGAACAGTGTAAACCTGATGCAGCTATGGCAAAGCTAAGGGCCCTAGAGCAAGCTATCAGTGCAGAGGAAGGTGCAAGTGAGAAAAATAGCATCAACCTAAACATAGCAGATATGAAAGATCCCCTCAAACACACTAAAGACCATGTCCTAAGCCACTGCATTGTACACTCCCTTGTCTCCAATGCTCCTGACAACATAGGTTAGGGCTTCTCAACCAGGGTTCCGTGGAACCCTAGGGTTCCTTCAGAGGTTGCTAGGGGTTCCTTGAGCAATGGTCAATTTCCACCTCTCAGATAAATTCCCAATGATACCTTTGATCTTTTTAGCTATCATGATAGGACACCCAGGGGGAAGGGGATAAATCTGTTGACACGAGGAGAGGCCAGAAAAGTGAAAATTAAAAAAGTATCACAAATGTTTCTGTGCTTTGCCTCCATTCTTCTATGTTTCTGTCGATCTGGAGAATTTGCTTTTATGTTTTTCCATATACCTGGCCTCCTCATGTCAGCATACTTATGAGCTATTACTAGCAAAACAAATGGGGAGGGAAAGGTGTTGGATAAAGGTCTTTGCCTGTTACCAACTTGCTGCTTTGCAAATCTCATGAATAAGGATCTTGGGGGGCTTGGGAGATTTCTATTAAACCACTATAACTGTTGTTGAGTGTGCTGTTAAACTGAATGGGGAATATAAGCCTCTGGAAGCATATACTGTCTGTATTGTTTTCACTCTTCAGTTAGAGGTAATCCTATGTTTCACAACTGCACGGTTTAGGAGATATACAGTGTACTCGCATGTGCCCATGTCATCGGGCACATGCGCAGTGAAGATATGGCCTTCATGCCGTTTCTTCACTGAGATCGTGCCGCGATTGTCAGCTCCCGTGCGCTCCCAGTCACAGAGCCGGAGTCTGCGGCCCCAGAAGGAAGAGGGGCAGAAGATGGATGCAGCCTGGAGCGGGGACATTGCGGGCTTCCAATGCAGGTAAGTGCCACATAATGGGCTAGTATGCAATGCATACTAGCCCATTATGCTTTTACATTGTATGTAAAACCCATCTTCTTTTGCCCCCTATTCTTCCCATTGACCATCACACTAATGTATCATGAGTTGTAGATTTTTAATTTTAAACAGGGGTTCCCCGAATCCGGAGAATTATTTCAAGGGTGTTAAAAAAGGTTGAGAAAGGCTGGCATAGAGACTTCCTCAAAGCACCAAGTTAAAGAGGTTCCTACAACTTCCTGCAAGCACAATAACTCCAGTGCTTTTTCTGTGTGCCTACCTAACCTTTCTTTATACACAGAGCATCAGAGCAAGCTGCAAGCAAGTCATCAATCTCCTGTCATCGGTACAGCTTTGAATCAACACACCATTGGAACAACTGACTTCAATCAAGCAACTCATCTGAATGCATCTGCTGCACCATATTTTCCTGTGTCCCTTAACAACAATGTCAAAGATAGTGCAATCAGCACCGTTCAGCCAACAACGTCTTGCATAAAGGCAGAGAAAACTGAAACAGCAGAGTTTGCTTCGCAGAGAGCTCACAAAGACAGGTCTCACAAGTTTTGATGACCAACCTGAGAACTACAGAAGTTGGAAATGTGCCTTCAGAACTGCAATCAGTGATCTTGGCATTACTGCTGCCAAAGAATTGAATCTGCTGATTAGATGGCTCAGTCCTCTCTCAGTCCCTCAATCTTTGCTGGTCTGGGACTGTCTCTTTGCTGGTCTGGGGCTGTCTCTTTGCTGGTCTGGGACTGCCTCTTTGCTGGTCTGGGACTGCCTCTTTGCTGGTCTGGGGCTGTCTCTTTGCTGGTCTGGGGCTGCCTCTTTGCTGGTCTGGGACTGTCTCTTTGCTGGTCTGGGACTGTCCCTTTGTTGGTCTAGGGATGTCTCTTTGCTGGTCTGGGGCTGTCTCTTTGCTGATACAAAATGAGAAAGAGAGCAAGCCCGCTCAGGTGTGTTCTATTGGTGAAAGCCTAGGCTTTCAGGTGCAGGTCCAGGTAGCCGCTAATCCAGATCCAAGTACAAGACAAATGAAGAGGACCGCACTCCAGAAAGTCCAAAGCAATAATCGTTGATTTATTGTAAATCCATGGTGCAAAAACAGGCAGACAGAACAACAGGCTGTGAAAGGGTTAACGCGTTTCATGGATCTCAGGTCCGCTTAGTCATTTAATGGTTATGACTAAGCGGACCTGAGATCCGCGAAACGCGTTAACCCTTTCACAGCCTGTTGTTCTGTCTGCCTGTTTTTGCACCATGGATTTACAATAAATCAACGATTATTGCTTTGGACTTTCTGGAGTGCAGTCCTCTTCATTTGTCTTGTACCTGTCTCTTTGCTGGTCTGGGACTGCCTCTTTGTTGGTCTGGGACTGTCTCTTTGCTGGCCTGGGACTGTCTCTTTGTTGGTCTAGGGATGTCTCTTTGCTGGTCTGGAGCAAAGAGACAACCCCCAGTCCAGCAAAGAGACAGCCCCCAGTCCAGCAAAGAGACAGCCCCCAGTCCAGCAAAGAGACAGCCCCCAGTACAGCAAAGAGACAGCCTCCAGTCCAGCAAAGAGACAGCCTCCAGTCCAGCAAAGACACAGCCCCCAGTCCAGCAAAGAGACAGCCTTCAGTCCAACAAAGAGACAGCCCCCAGTCCAACAAAGAGACAGCCCCCAGTCCAGCAAAGAGACAGCCCCCAGTCCAGCAAAGACACAGCCCCCAGTCCAGCAAAGAGACAGCCCCCCAGTCCACCCCCATTCCCCATGGCTACACAGCAGGACTGGATCAGTTTAGGGTTCAGTGCATTGTGCACTTACCTTCCTCCCTGTGCAGCCATCATGGTGTGCCGGCCGGTGTTAGGAGAGAGGCCGCTGTCACTTGAGTGCTGCATCTCCAGCGGCCAGCCCACGAGGTGTAGCTCTCCTGCAGGCGCTTCCTGTAGGTCACGGAAGCTGTCCCTCCTGCTGCACACCGGAGTTTGCAGGCACCAGCCGTGCTTTACACATGGTCGCACAGCGGGAGGTGAGCGTGACCGCGGTCTGTATTAGCCCTCTCCAGAGCGGCCATCCGCCGCTGACCTCCCGCTATGCGACTGGCGGTCAGAGGATATTCAGCCCGAGGGCCCCGGCCCACCAGGTAAACGCCCGGTGAGCCCTATGGCCAGTCCGGGCCTGGTCATAACTACCCCCAGCAATGAGAGAGGCACTGATTGTACTAATTCCTAAACCGGGCAAAGACCCAAAGTACCCAGAGTCATACCAACCCATATCATTGCTACAAGTCAATATAAAGACACTAGCCAAAATTTTAGCTGTCCGTCTAAACATGGTTATTTTAACATTAATACATGAAGACCAAATGGATGCACTCCACCACAGACACCATAGTCACAATTGTGGGAAGCACGAAGGGAGCAGCTGCCCAGGGTAGTAGACAGACACTCCTATACAATTACAGATGGATTTGAGAAGAGGTCTACCTAATTTGCACATCCATACCCCATTCTGGCATAATGTACACCTTCCCGAATTTAGGGAGATTCCAGATTCGGAATTATGGAGCTCTAGGGGAATATTCTACCTGTCCCATCTTATTCATAATGGGGAACTCAAAACCTTTGATAGTTTAAAAGTAGAATTTGACCTACCGACACGCATGTTTTTTAGATACCTCCAAATCAGACACACCTTTGGAGCACAATTTCATAATGGTGTCCCCCAAATAGAGTCCAATTCATTCCTGGAGGTGATCAAGAACTCAGACCTGCAAAAACTCGTATCTATTTTTTACAATATGTTGCTCCTCCCTTCGTCCTCTACATTAGCATTTGCACTTAAAAAACAGAGGGGAGAATGATATTGGAGCAATTGAGGATGAGGAGTGGAGTGATGCTTTGGACACATGTAAGTTGGTATCACCTAAACTGTCGGATCGTCTGACCAGATCTATATTCTTCACAGATCTTATCTCACCCCCTGGAGAGTATCCAGATACAGATCTACACAGCCCACTACGTGTACTCTATGCAGTAGAGAGCCAGGGACTTTCTTTCATCTGTTATGGAGTTGTACTATAATGCAGGAGTTCTGGACACAGGTCGTACAATTCCTTCATGATACGATGGGCTCTCCTTTATCTCTAGACCCCAAAGTATTTACCCAGAACCAGATCTAGATAAATTTACTAAAGTGTTTTTGAATGAAACCCTATTCTCTGCTCGAAAAGTAATAGCCAGGAAATGGATGAGAGCTGACCCTCCTGCACTTAATGACTGGATAATAAAGGTTAATAACTAGTGTTGAGCGAACCCGGACTGTAACGTTCGGGTCCGTACCGAACTTTCGGGTGTCCGTGGCACGGACCCGGACCCGGACATTTCAAAAATCGTTCGGGTTGTTCCTCGTACACTGACGTCGTGACACTGAGGTCGAATATTTCTCCGACCCAGTGTACTACGTGGCCGGTTAGTGTCGGTACGGTAATCATCCGTACCGACACTACCGAAGATTCCCGTTTGGTCACTTTGCGAACAACTAACCGACGGGACGTCGAAGAGTTGTGCACCTCATTTTATCGTCTTGGGGCCTGGCTTGGGCTTGCTAAAAACTTTACAGGCCCAGGCCCAGGCACGGTGCCTGTGGGCTTTCAAGCCATGCCTGGGCTTGCAATGTCAGGCCCAAGCGAGTTGTGATCAATAATTGGAAATAATAGGTCAGTAATTCACGTCCTCCCAGTCGAGAGTAGGT
>BLSH010502083.1:485659-496996 GCA_018402905.1 Glandirana rugosa
ATTTTACCCCCATTCCCATCCCGTTCACGGGATGTTTTTTTACCCCTGTCCCTTTATTGAAATTTATAAAATTAAATATTTAAAGTTATTTCCCTGTCCCCATTTTTTTGTAGGGCACTTGCCCTACCCTTACCCCCATTTTACTTCCTTTTGCAGCCCTCTGGGGCTTTCCAGGACTTTCCTACAGCCATTTTTGTGCCTAAAAGTTCGGGTCCCCATTGATTTCAATGGGGTTCGTTGTCCGTGCGATCGTTCGGGTTCCGTCCGGACCCGGACCCGGACTTTGTCCCGAAGTTCGGACGGACCAGCAGAACCCGAACTTCCAGGTGTTCGCTCAACTCTATTAATAACACCCTACCCTATAAAAAAACTCATCTATACACACAGAGGATGCCCAGCTAAGTATGAAAAAGTTTTGGATAGATGGCTGCAGACCCCAGAGACGTGTAATCAGTAAAAGTGATGTGGTTCCTTTCATTTTAAACCTGTATAAAGGGTTCTAGGTTCAAATATGTATAGTACGGTACTATCTATATAATGTGCACTGTTAATACTCATTCTAGCTCCAATAACGAAAATAACATTTTCGTTGTAAAGATGTTTAAAGATGCATTAATCTCATTCAACAAAGACTCAGGCTGGATTCACACCAGAAACAAAAAACAAAGAATTCCAAGCTCAAACTTACCGACCAGTCTGTCACCAAACAAATTCACCTGTCTAACAGTAGCGTTTAAAAGGCAGGGGATTGGTTACACACATTTGCAAGTGCATGCGTAAGCTGCAGGCCCCGTCAAGGCTCCCTGTATACTGCAGACCTAACTCTATATATGAGAGGCTTCACAATGGAAGCACATGCAGTTTAATGGATAGATGGAGGACAGGTGACTGGAGGAGCCCATCCCCCCTTAAAGGTACCAGTCCGGTGCGAATTCCAGCCTGTCTGCTGCAGAGAAGGGGCGGAGCCACCGTTTGTCGGCTCCTGTCCGTTCTCACAGTGCAGCAGCTGCGAGGGGAGGGAGGGGCCGCGAGCAGGGGAAAATATCCCTGTTCAGTGCGGGGTGCATCTCTGTGTTAGATGCGCACCCATTGAACACAACGGCCTGGGAATTCGCACCGCATTGCACAGAAAATGCACACGTTTTCTGTGCAATGCGTGGGCGAATGCACCGCACATATGTGAACAGGACACCTTGAAAACAATGTGTTTTCAAGCGTCCTGCGAATTGGATGCGGTTTAAGCCGCATCCAATTCGCATAAGTGTGAACCAAGCCTAAATGTACAAGCTGACATTTATTGAACATGTATTACATATGTAAAAATGTATGGTTCAATAAAAAAGTTTTTTGGAACGTAAAAAAAAATAATTGATTCTTTCACCATTTATACTGACAGTAAGGTTGTACTTGGTTATATATACAACCAAACAAAATAGTTTTATGTGTACATCAGCAACAGGGTAGAACGTATTAAGAGATTCTCTCTAACAAGTCAATGGCATCACGTTCCTACTGAACTCAACCCAGCTGACTGTGGGACCAAAGCGGTGTCATCAGCAGTTCTTCAGCACAGCTTATGGCTGTCACCTCCAAGGTTTTTGTGTGAGGACTCCTACTCACTCCCCACTGACACCATCTATGGGCTAGTAAGTCCTGAAGATGATAAGGAAATAAGAGCTGTGAACATCTCACTCCACGCTTCTGTAAATACAAAACAGAAGCTGCGGTCACTCCGTTTTGAGCATTTTTCCACCTGGTCGTCTGCTGTAAGGGCTATTGCATCTAGTTCACATTGCTCGTTGCTTTGGGAAGAGCTCTGCATCAGAGTGTCATGGTTGGCACATCTGTTCTGGACACTTCACAGCAGCAGATATTACACGAGCAGAAGAGGTAATTATCCATTGTGTGCAACAACAGGGGTATCAGGTAGAATTCAGGATAATCAGAAATGGAACCAAATTATCCAAAAATAGTTCACTCTTCAATCTAAACCCTGTAGTTGATGCCAATCAGCTGCTGAGAGTTGGTGGCCGTATAGGTAATTCTGACCTATGCAGCAAAAAACAGAATCCTATAATCATACCAGGTTAACATCACGTTACTACTCTTCTGGTTCATTACCACCATTAACGGGTGCAACACCAAGGCCGTCGGTTTACAGAAGGTGCCATCAGGTCAGCTGGCTTGTGGATTGTTGGCATGAAAAGGTGTGTATCCTCCCTGCTCTTCAGGTGCGTGAAGTGTCATAAGTTAAGAGCAAGACATCAACAGCAACAAATGGCAAGTCTCCCTGCTGATCGCCTAAGTACAGATCCACCCTTCAGCTATGTTGGAATAGACGTTTTCGGGCCATGGTAAGTCATCACTCTGAGAACTTGTGGTGGATCTGCCAATAGTAAAAGGTGGGCTGTATTGTTTACCTGTCTCAGCATCCGAGAAATACACATAGAAGTGATAGAGTCTATGGATTCTTCTTCCTTCATCTGTGCTATACGAAGATTTTTCTCTGTCAGAGGACTGGTCAAGCAGCTAAGATCTGACTGTGGTACCAACTTTGTTGGAGCGTGTAAAGAGCTGCAATTGGACAATTTCCTGGCCAACAATGGGTGTACTTGGTTGTTTAACCCTCCGCATTCTTCACATATGGGAGGATCCTCGGAACGAATGATTGGATTAGCATGACGAATTCTTGACTCCATGTTGCAGAACCACAAGTTTTTACTACTCACCCATGAGACTTTGTCTACCTTTCTTGCTGAAGTGTCTGCCATAGTGAAAGGTACCTTCAGATCCTGATGCTCCAGTGATCCTTACTCCAGCTTCGCTTCTTACTCAAAAGATTGGGACTGCTGTAATATCTTCAAGTGAGATCGACCCCAAAGATATCTACAGGCATCAATGGAATCAAGTGCAACATCTAGCCAATGTGTTTTGGCATTGCTGGAGGAAGGAGTATCTTCATCATCTTCAAGGTCATAACAAATGGCAAACATCTAAGCCTAATCTCAAGGTTGGAGATCTCATCCTTCTGAAGGACAAGAAAGCTTGTCGGAATGAGTGGCCTATAGGTCTGATTACTAAAATTATGCCCAGTGATGATAACAAGGAATTATAACCACTTCACATATCCAAAGAATTCTGCTAACATCCCTAATTGCAATCTTGGAAAAAGTACTCCCCCAGTACAGTAGTTGGGACTTTTCAGGCAGTTTACAAATGTACAGTTATGTTGACATAAAATGTAATATTTTATTATACAAAATACACATAAAAACACATATTGGTGCATACATCACCATAAAATCACAATACAGTCACTGGCGTTAATTCATGACCAATGCTTGAAAGAAAATTTCCTTCTATGATGTGTGCCCTACATGTTTCCCGAGAGAATTCCCTTCCTCAGGGTCAGTACTGTACAACAAAGATGAACGACATCAAGATTCTATAAGAGAGCGTCACACATTAATACCTAAAAATGAATGATCTTGTATAACAATTAATCAGGTCAGTTTTTGTACAAGAGCTTACCAATACATGCATAAGTCTGTGCGTATTATTAAAGAGCCACCAACAAATGAGGAGGAGATAGTTGAGGGGTTCCCCACATGCACTCACAGGCTACCCAAAGGGCGCCGTCCCTGATGGTCATTGAGAGAGCAGTAATATGGCTCGTCACAGACGACAGGGACTTGTCTGAGAGGAAGGCTCACTCCCATTCCCCCAGGTACAGGTTGGCATACGATGGGGTACAACATGTCCCCATCGCAACGCCATGTACCTGGAGGAAATAGGAGCCATCGAAAGTAAACACATTGTGTGTTAAAATGAACTCCAGAGAGTCCCCCAAAAATGCATTGAATTTTTTGTCATCCTTATGTGATTGGGAGAGGATGTGTTTTATTGCAGCTATTCCATTTTGATGTGGGATCGAGCTATACAGAGCTTCTATGTCCACACTTGCTAAAACAGCATCAGGTGATGTATGTATCCCTTCCAAGTTTTGGTGAATGGTGTCCCTTGTGTACAAGGGAAGACCATTCCCAAAGAGCCTCAAATGTGCATCTATAAATTTGCTTAGATTTTCCTAAATACATCCATTCCCAGAGACTATGGGTCTTCCTGGGGGAACTCTGCAGTTCTTATGGACCATCAGTAAACTTTAAAAGGTGGGTGTCTTAGGGTGTTTGACTCGGATGAAATCCTACGTATCTTTGTCAATGCAGTCATTTGCATATGCCTCTGTGTATTGAATTTTTCAATAACAGATTTTGAAATAGGTTTATACCAGTCGTAATTTTTTAGAATATTGAAACACATTTGTTTGTATTGATCATTATTCATGATCACAATGTTGCCGCCTTTATCAGACGGCTTGATTGTAAGATCATGACATTGCTTTAGAGTTTTTAAGGCACATTGATCTGCGGGACTAAAATTACATCTGTGAATATGTGTCTTTCATTTTTTAATTTCTGCTGTGGTTATAGATAGAAAGGTGGCCAATTGGGGTTAGAATTGAGAGCAGGGAATTTGTCTGATTTGTTTTTGGGTATTTGAATATTCGGAGTAGGTCTTGTGTGGGAGGTAATATGTTCCTGCAACAGGATTTCCAGATCAGTTGACTCTATTAGGTCTGTGGGATCCTGGTCCACTAATAGTGTCAATAAGTCATCTAGCGCCTCCGCTGATCGTGTGTCAACAGCCGACAGAGGCGGTGGTGACTTGGAATACATATTTTTGAATAGTAGTTTTCTACCGAATAAATTCAAGTCCTTTACTACTTCAAAAATATCCAGATATGTATCTGGACAAAAACAAAGGCCTTTTGTTAATAAAGCTTCCTCTTCTGATAAATTTATAATACTTAAACCGAGTGAATGTTCCATGTAGTTATGTGATGTGTTATTTACGATTGATTCCTCCGGGTGCTGTTTCCATCCCTGAGACTAAAAAAGTAGTGGTAGAGGTGGAAGTAGATGGGGATGTAGAAGGTGTGGTGGAAATTTGTGTATGGGGTACAGGTGCTAATGTGTTGTCAGAAGTGCCTGACACACCAGAAACAGTGATCTTTTTGTCAGAAACAAGGGAAAACCCACCACCTGAAGGTCCTGATGGACCATTAGACAAAACACCATGTGCATTACCCTTACCCAGATTTACAGAGGGAAACATGGAAGAGTGTTGAGTCAGAGGAGATTCCACTGGACATTTTTTAGAGGAGTTGGATTCCTCTCCGGACCTTGAGCATTTAGTTTTGGACATCTTTTTGGTTCAAGGACATTTTTGTGAAGAAAAAGAGTTTAAAGAGTTAACTGAGGAACTAGATCCCATATCACTTGTACCCAATCCCATCTTGGGAGTATTTCTATAACGTGTCTGGTTGCCCTGCTACGATCTATAGGCCTTTCCTTCTTGGAAGGCTCTTTTGTCCCTCCAAAATTTTTTATCTTTTGTTGCCAGGCTTTCACGGGTAGTACGATCAAGTTGGTTCCTGATCCTCTCCTCCTGATCCCTGTAAACATCAAGAGTCTTGAAGGGTAGTAATTTGTTGTATATCAAGTCAATGTCTTTGACTAATATGGATATACGTTTATGGTATTCCTCTATTAGAAGTGCCATCATAGATTTTGTACATGTTTGCAGAATGTTCTCCCAGGAGGAATCAAGGTCCTCCAATAATGGAAATATTTTCACGTGCAAACCAAACGGATTAATATCTTCCCTTATATACCTTTCAAAACTGTCTGTATGCCAAAAATAGGCTGCCTTCCTCTTAACCAACCTCCCCAAACGTGAGAAGAGGGAGAAGAGCCCAGAGAAAGGTGCCTCTCTCTTGGCTTATTCTTCCTGTCATTAAGGACTCCCACTCCTTGCCTTAAAACATTATGAAAACCAATGTGTGACGCAACAACCTACAAAATAATCAAGTTCCTCAAAAAGAAATAGTACTAAACAGATAATTAGAGTACTACACAGATAATTAGAGTCAAAGAAAAAAAGAATCATCACAAATTACGGGTTCTTTTTTAAATGTGAATAAACACATGAAGGAATAATGGATATGTGTGGTGGTCAGAGGTGGTGGTTATTTGCTACCCTGTTGGTTAGGAATTATAACCACTTCCCAGATCCAAAGATTTCTGCCAACATCCCGTAATTGCAATCTTGGAAAAAGTACTCCCCAGTACAATAGTTGGGACTTTTCAGGCAGTTTACAAATTAACAGTTATGTTGATATAAAATCAAATATTTTATTATACAAAATGCACATAAAAACACATATTGGTGCATACATCACCATAAAATAATAATACGGTCACTGGTGTTAATTCATGACCAAGAGAGCGTCACACATTAATACATAAAAATGGATGATCTTGTATAGCAATTAATTAGGTCAGTTTTTGTACAAGAGCTTACCAATACATGCATAAGTCTGTGTGTATTATTAAAGAGCCACCAACAAATGAGGAGGAGATAGTTGAGGGGTTCCCCACATACACTCACAGGCTACCCAAAGGGCGCGTCCCTGATGGTCATGGAGAGAGCCGTGAATGGCCCTCCAACGGAAATCTCCAAACGAGGACCCCCCCGAAAGCCAAAGCAAAAGGGAGGGCCCACCACGTTGTGTCCAGAGGGGGCATCTCGGGGTATATGGGCCCAAAAAGTTGTCTACAAAAAATAATGATGATAACAAGGTCCGGAAGGTAGAAGTCAAGGTAACCAAGGGAACATCAACACAAACCTTTTCTTGACCAATTACAGAGTTAGCACTCCTTTTGCCAAGTGAATGGCTTATGCAAGGACTAACCATGCTATTGGCACGGCGTGGAGTACATTGCTGCTAGCTACAGGTTCTACTTGGAACTTTTGCATTCTCTGAAGACATCACATGCCGAATTACTAACTGCAATCCTGTTGAACTCATGTTTATGTTTGCTTGTTGCATGTTTTTCATTACAGGTTACAGGACAATTATTAGTATTGGACATTATTGGACATATATATATATATATATATATGTTTGAGGTTATGAAATCTAAATGTGAATTACTATAATTTCATCTGTGTTACACTATTTGGTTTATTATTGCTCTGTGTCTTTAACCACTTCAGCCCTGGAAGGATTTCCCCCTTCAGGACCAGAGCACTTTTTGCGATTCGGCACTGCGTCTATTTAACTGACAATTGCGCGGTCGTGCGACGCTGTACCCAAACAAAATTTGAGTACTTTTTTTCCCACAAATAGAGCTCTCTTTTGGTGGTATTTGATCACCTCTGTGTCATTTCTGATTACCGCTATAAACAAAAAAAGAAAGACAATTTTGCAACAAAAACAATATTTCTTACTTTTTGCTAAAATACATATCCAAAAAAATATAAAAATATATATTTTTTCATCGGTTTTGGCTGGTTTATATTCTTTCTCATATTTTTGGTTAAAAAAAAATCGCAATCAGTGTATATTGACTGTTTTGCGCAAAAGTTGCCACGTTTACGAATGATGAGAATTAATTTATGGTGTTTTTATTTATTTATTTATTTTTTACTAGTAATGGCGCCGATCTACGATTTTTAGCGGGACTGCGATATTGCGGCTGACATGTTGGACCATTTTGATACTTTTTTGGGACCCCTTGGCATTTATACAGCAATCAGTACTATGAAAATGCACTGATTACTGTATAAATGTCACTGCAGGGGGCGCTCTAAGTGTTAACTGTGTTCCCTGTATGTGTTACTATCTGTATGGGGGCTGGGCTGAGTGGGGGAGGAGAGTGATCACATTCTGTCAGGTCACCTGACGGCAGGTGACAGGTGTGCACCGCTGGGTTCAGGGCACACCGCTATAGTAGTGAACCCTTAGCTGACTGCTGCGACTAGAGATCAGGATGGTGCAGGGAAGAGGGACTGCTGGGACCCTGACACAGATTGCACAGGGAGCTAGAGGATAGATTCCCCCAGGGAGCGGAGTTTAAGAGCCAGCAGGTGCTCACCAAAGCCTCTGGTGGTGAGGATAGCCTTGGCTGCAACTGAATCCAGGTCGCAGCCCCTGGGGTCCCCCAGCTCACGCTCACGCTCACGGCAGACTACAGGTAACTAGAGAGGAAGCAGCAGTAAAGATAGCAAGAGAAGGTCAGTGGGAGAGCCAAGGTCAGGTCTAGAAGCAGACAGAACTGACAGGAGACATGCCAAGGTCAGGTTTACAGGCACACAGGGAAGGTCAAAGAACAAGCCAAGATCGGTACATGAGAACAAACGAAGAGCATACGGCAGAAGCAAACACACAAGCAAAACACACAAGATTGATCGGCACTGAGGCTTGCAGCACATGTTCTTAAATAGTCTTTCCTTAATTGGAGGCTGAGACGGAGTTCACTGAGTGAAGACTACTTAACACACAGGTGATGATGTGCACGGCCTTTAGGCTGACACAGCCAGAGAGGTAGGTGAACAGACAGGACATGAATTGTACTACAGGTTCATGACACATTCCTACCCTCTGTCAGAATGAAGATCCGTGTGTTTACATACATGGACCTCCGTTCTGTCACTGCAAGGGAGCGATCGTGGGTAGCCGGCGGACATCAAGTCCACCCTACCTGCTCCCTGGCTCACCCGTAACACAGTGAGCGCGCCTCTGGTGGCACGTGCTCACGATCCGCAATCTGGCGGCGGTTTGTGATACTGAGCCACTTTGCCGCCATCAGACGATGGCGGGCGGTCGGCAAGTGGTTAAGCTGTGTTCTTCTTTCTAAGCTGAACCCTCTCTCCCACCGTACTTATATATATCCCCTCCTCTTCCTTCTTTTCTGGTTTCATTCCTGAGTATGCTGCCTTCATGTACTAATCTTTCCATGTGGCTAACAACCCAACGTTTTTCTACCTATGGATATCCATCATCAAACGGAACATTTGAAAGGCTTCATCGTCTGTCTTCCTCAACAGTGAGTTTATTCATTGAGTTAAGCTGTCTGAATTGATGCAAGGGATAAAAAAGGTCACCAGGTCCTATAAGCCCTATATGTCGCTGAAGATAAACTTTATGGCCTTGTAGTTGAGACAGAACAATTTCTATTGACGGCAGAGTGGAGGGATGCAATGGATTGCAGCACAACATGCTACACAGAAAAAAGTGATTTTCTTTTCTTTTTTTGTTAGAACTTTACTGAAATGTCATAAGTGACATTTTGTTAAAGCCTAAAGGCAGCAGGGTAATGGGATGCAGTGGATTTCATTGCAACATGCTGCACCGAAAAAGTTGTCCTTTTTCAGCTCAGAACTGGCCTTATAGGGAACAAGGCTTTTCTCTTGTCCTGCTTTGGGACGGCGTTGAGCAAAGGTGTGAAAGAGCCCTACCATTTACATCTAACACAAAGAGAACAGGAACACTACCACCAAAGGACTGCATGTTTTCTATACATTTATATCCATTGACGGAAGAGTGGCGGGATGCAGTGGATTGCAGCAAACCATGCTGCACCGAAAAAAGTGATTGTGTTTTTTTTGTTTGTTGTTTTTGTTAGAACTTTATTGAAATGTCATAATTGACATTTTGTTAAATCCTAAAGGCAGCAGGGTGGTGGAATGCGGTGGATTGCATCTCAACATGCTGCACCGAAAAAGTTGTTCTTTTTCAGCTCAGAACTGGCCTCATAGGGAACAAGGCATTTTCCTTGTCCTGCTTTGGAATGGTGTTGGGAAAAGGTGCAAAAGAGCCCTAACTCTTACATCTAACACAAAGCAAACAGTGTTCCTTTACCACTAAAGGACAGGATGTTTTATATGCATTTATATCCATTGGCTGCAGTGGTGGGTGTTAGAGAAGGAACTTTCTGCCAGATGGATTCTGGCTGTTTCCACGGTGGTGCGCTCGCGCTATTTAAGCCCTGTGTTCCCAGCAACAAGTGCTGCTCGTTCTACAGCATCCGTGACCTGTGAGCCCCAGCTCCTACTACCTGTTCCTGAGTTTGTTCAGTTTCCTGTTGACCCGGCTTGTCCTGACCTGCTGTTCCGCTGCCTGCACCGACCCCGGCTTTCCACGACCATCCGATTGTCTGCTCCCTTGTACTTCTGCTGCCCGCCCGTTAACGAACCTTGCTTGAACTTGACTACCCGTTTGCCTGATCCTTTTGTACCGCTCTGCCTGCCTGTTGCCAACCCAGCCTGTACGACCAACCCGTCTACCTGCACGACCTTCTGGAGCATCACAACATCATCAGTGACCATCCAGCCCTCGTGCCATCCCGCACTCTTGGATCTCTGTCCACTCTACCAGGGGTCCTTGAATCGGGTGCGCAAGAGTGGTTGTTCCCTGCACAAGACAGACTTCACCACCAGGTTTGTGACAGGTAGGGTGCAGTGGATTGAAGCACACCAAAAAGTGTTTTTTGTGACATTTTGTTAAATCCTAAAGGCAGCAGGGTGGTGAAATGCGGTGAATTGCATCTCAACATGCTGCACAAAAAAGTTGTTCAATCTTTTTCAGTGCAGAACTGGCCTCGTAGGGAACAAGGCATTTTCCTTGTCCTGCTTTTAAGTCTCGTTGGGAAAAGGTGCAAAAGAGCCCTACCACTTACACCTAACACAAAGAGAACAATGTTCCTTTACCACCAAAGGACTGGATGTTTTATATTATTGCAGAGTAGTGGGATGCAGTGGATTGCAGCAAACTATGCTGCACAGAAAAAAGTGGTTTTGTTTTATTTTTTTTGTTAGAACTTTATTGAAATGTCATAAGTGATATTTTGTTAAATCCTAAAGGCAGCAGGGTGGTGGAATGCAGAGGATTGCACCTCAACTAGCTGCACTGACAAAAATGTTCTCAGCTTAGAAGTGGCTTCATTTCCCTTGCCCTGCTTTGGGGCGGTGTTGAGCAAAGTTGTGAAAGAGCCCTACCACTTACATCTAACGCAAAGAAAACAGTGTTCTTTTCCCACCAAAGGCCTGGATGTTTTATATGCATGGCTGTCTTGCTGCAAAAAGAAAAAAAAATTACTAAAATGACTCCTAAATCAATCACCGCCCTGTCAATCCTCAGTAAAATCATTAAAAAAAAAGAAAAACGTCGTTCTGTCGGTACGTATATTTTGTAGGTCCGGAAACCACCCTTTTCTTGTGACAAAAGAAACGCAATCTACATTCACCATCCCGAGAAAGTGTTGAAACGAGTTGTGGCGGGGTTTCGTCCCGTTCCCTTTACTTCGGTGAAGATTCGACTCTTGTAAAAACAGTCACGTCGATCAACTCCACGTTAGGAGACGTAAGGTGGTGGGACGACGGAAATCCTAAATTGTTTTATAGTGAATACTGTAAAGTTATTTCAAGATTGTT
>BLSH010502083.1:511315-526028 GCA_018402905.1 Glandirana rugosa
TTGACAAATCTCTGATCAATCACTGACATTTACTGCAAGTATCTTTCTCCCCTTCCATTCTGCCTTATCTCTTTGCTGCTGTATATTATGTCTTTATTGCTTTGTAACACCATTTTTCTGTAAATATTTTATCTGCACCAATTTTGACCTTATTCTGAAAAGTGTTAATCTTGTCCCTAAAGCTCTTAATGCAAGCTGAAAAACCTGTTCCTTTGAAGAGTGCTACTGTTTAGGATAAATAATCTGAATATTCCTGTCTGTGGTGACAGCGTGTGTTACAGGTGATTATTCAAAAATCAGAATTGGTATTGCTAAAATTACGAGGTCCTCTGGCTTGGTCCACAGAGGTGGTGGCAGGGAAAGGGTTAATTGCTTGAATTAGCCCGGTAACAATCGCTCGCAGGCTGCTGGCACATAGATTGTGGTCCCGCAAGCTGGAAAAACTTTGTGCTGGATTCAGCTAAGAGTGGCATTGTTACGTTAGTGACAAGCGCAGTGTGAGATTGGGTGGTCCTCTGTCACGAGTTAGTGAAGAGGGCAGGGATCTGATACCCACGTTCGTCACAGCCCCATTTCTGCAATTGTAATTCATGCGCCCGGCTTCCTGAAATGGGCGCGTGGATAGGGGGCGTGGCGGCAGGGATGGGGGGCGGCACCTGTGCGCTCACAATGCACAATCCGCCACTGTGTTGAAGTCGCCTTCAGAGCTATTGAGCTTTTTTTTAGGTTTTACTTCATCAGGCTATGCATGCAAGTCTAAAGGTTCCCAGATCTTTCAGTATGTTGTTCTGGAGTCCTTTATCTCGAAAAGGCCTGGCTTGTACTGCACAGGCATGTCACAGCTCTTTTCATTCCTATGGAAAAACCGTGTTTATGGCGACCTCAAGCAGTTGCTCAGGGGCCTAAGGGATAAATTATGTGCAAAATAATTTGTTCAGAATAGGCCTTTTTTTAACTGGACCTTGTTTTTATTAGAGTCACTTTTAGGAGACCAATATTGGTAAAGCGAATGCTCATGATCATGCATGCAGCTAATGCTTATGCTCGTGCTCATGTGTACGTGCCAGCAAACAGACGGACTTTGGCCAGTAACCAGTGTGCACTGACACATCAGCGCATCTGGGTGCACATGCCCGCACATGTCCAATTCCAGGAATGGCACCAAGCTGCCTATTTAAAGAGTAACTCCACTTTTGTTCAGAAAAAAACATTTCCCTCTGGGTAATCTATGTCGATTGCAAGGATTGCAAGGATTTTTAACAAACTTTGTTGCAGATTCTTACCTTCTTTTATTCTGATGAAATCGATGGGGAGCCAATCAGCAGGCCCGGTGATCGTTCCCCACAGAGACAGAATGGGGATCTGCCAAAGTAAACAAGGCAGATCTCCGTTCTGACAGGGGATGACACTGAGATCTTGTCTTTCTGCTATGCAGGAAGATGGATCCCTGTGTTATCCCAGGCAGCCCATCCCTCATACAGTTAGTAAACACACCCAGGGAACACGCATAACCCCTTGATCGCCCCTGATGTTAAACCCTTCCCTGCCAGTGTCATTAGTACAATGTCAGTGCATATTTTAGCACTGATCACTGTAATAATGTCACTAGTTCCCAAAAAAGGATCAAAAATGTCAGTTAGGTGTCCGATCTGTCCACCGCAATGCTGCAGTCCTGCTAAAAAATAGTAAAAAAAAAAAAAAAAATGTCATGAATCTATCTCCTATTTTGTAGACCGGGGGTCAGCAACATGTAGATCTCGAGCAACCAGTAGATACCGGACAGGTGACTGGTAGATCTCGGTCTTGGGTTGCTGACCTGCCATCCCAGAGCAATGCAGAGGGACTACTTATAAAGTTGGAGCTGTAGAAGGGAGCAAGAGCCGCATAAGCCGATGCCTCCTCTGTAGTGCCAACTCCTGTCCCATGCGGAGTGATGCCAACTGCACTCCACCTCTTATCCTGGCTAGCGGTCTCCAGAGTGGTGCCAGCAACAGCAAAGAAGAGATCTTCAGGTCAGTGGGAATCAATACATTGGACTTAATACTATATGGCTGCTTTCACACTGATGTGCTGCAGTTTACCCACATCGCGGGTGCAGTGCAGTGTACATGCGGGTTTGTTGCTCTTAGCCATAGTCTTCTATTCTATCCTGTGTGCTTAGTGAACCACCTGATTTAAACCCATGATTGCCATGCAATGCAGGCAATTGCGACATGGTAGAATAGGCAATTAGAGGTTTAAATCAGGTGAGAGGAGACGACACTGTGCCTGGTGATTTTTGACTCTTCCCATGTTGTTCAGGTAGATATCCACCTCTTTAAGGTTGCCTACCCCTGTTGTGGACACTATAACTTTTGTACAAACCAATATATATACGCTTATTGGTTTTTTTTACCAAAAATATGTAGCAGAATGCATATTGGCCTAAATTGATGAAGAAATTAGTTATTGTTTATAGCGCAAAAAAGAAAAAATGCAGAGGTGATCAAATACCACCAAAAGAAAGCTCTATTTGTGGGAAAAAAGGACAACAATTTTACTTGGGTACAGCGTCGCACGACCGCACAATTGTCAGTTAGAGTAACTCAGTGCCGTATCGCCAAAAAAATGGCCTGGTCATTAAGGGGGTAAATCCTTCCGGGGTTGAAGTAGTTAAAGTAGACCCTGATGTGGGCTAGACACTGGATGTTCTTAAGCTGCCTATGACCTGTGTTCCTGCTCTTGTCTGACCTCCCATTGCTGACCCTGCCTGTTCCTCACCTTCCTTTGTGGATTCTTGACTCTGACCCTGGCTTGCCTCTGACCAGGCTCTCTCATCTTCCTGGTATCGACCTTGGTCTGCTTCTTTACTATGCTTACTCCTGCTCCTCGTGTATGACTCTGGCTTGGCTACTGACTACATCCTTGCTGTCTATCCGTGTTGACCCTGGCTTGCCATCTGAACATGTTGTTGACCCCATCGGGTACACGCATCTACCTCTGACTGTATATTCTCACAGTCTCTGTACCAATCTTCCAAGGTCCAGTACCCAGTCGCCTTCCTTGGTCCTCCTCTGTGCCTGCATTACTGCTGACTGAAGTCCTGAGACTATGGCTACCTGATTATCGGTACCCATGCATCTTTGTGCCCTGTGCCTCTGTTCCCACACTCAGGGGTACTCAGACCAGAGCCACGAGGGGAAACCCTCTCGTCACTTCGGCCTCCAACCAAGGTACGTGAGAGTCCTATTCCGAGCATATTTTGTTCATAGACCTTCAACCCTTGAGGGGCTTAGTCTAGGTGGTGCACATTATTATAAAGTTATCTAGTGTTCACATGAAACTACTTGAGAGTGATGTGCTGTGACTCATGGATTGGCTGACTTACAATTGTTTATTCAGAATAGAAGATGGATAAAGACACTTTCAATGCTTTTTGTGGCTGCCAAGGCCACTTCACCAGGCATTATGTATACTCAGTACACTTTTTGGCAGTTCAAAGCTAATACAGAAGTTTTGTTTTTGCATTAGGAACAGATTTCATTTTCAAAATGTGTTCCTGGTTTATATCATGCTATTGGAAAAAAACAATATTGACAATTTTATTAAGGTAGAACTATAGGCAAACTTTTTTTATCTTTTTGGATAGAGTAAGGGAGGGTTATAACCCCTGTCAGTTTATTTTTTTGCTATCTGCATCCCATTGGGGAGATTTACCTTCACTTCCTGTCCCATAGCTAAAACAGAAAGTGAGATAAAATACCTGAAAATTCCTTGGGGACCCCAGGTCACCAGAACTAGTGTCCCTATTGGAAGATTTCCCCCTCTATTACTTTTTTGGGGACAACCCAAAAATAGGGTTATTTTTACTTTCACTTTTGATGATAATGGTAACCAGGACAAGAGAGGGTCACTCTCCCGGGGGCACAGGCAACAATAAAAACCTGACTAAGCAGATAATTATGTGCAAATTGGACATTCCAGTGATAGCACTTCTTAAGGCCTAATATAAATATGTACAAAAAACAATAAAAAGTTCCAGTGTATAATCCTATTAGTATGGGTGTTGATCATCCAGAGTGAAGGATTAACCGATAACTGCATGCAAATACACTAAATGATATCCACCACCAGGTGCATAAAAAACTTACAAGAAGTTGGCAAGTAACCAGCATGAACCCCAATAGGTAAAGCCGATAGATATCTGCTTCGATGATGGACTATGGGGCTGTGTCCTCTAGTATCCTCCTCATAAGATGTTCACACCTCTAATGAGTCCACCCGGTAACTCAAGGACTTGGCATAAGGTCATTCACCCCATCATGGAATAAAACAGAGGTCTCGCCATAGCATAAAAACCTTTATACATTTATATAAAACAGGTATAAACAATTACTTAAAAATAGTAACAATGAGCTCATCAGTCAGATAATAGATTGCAGTGTTAAATGGGGGCCAAACCCAACACGTTTCATTCCCAATAGGACATCTTCTGGGGTATCCCAGCCCCATAGTCCATCATCGAAGCATATATCTATCGGCTTTACCTATTGGGGTTCATGTTGGTTACTTGCCAGCTTCTGGTAAGTTTTTTATTCACCTGGTGGCGGATATCGTTTGGTTTATTTGCATGCAGTTATCGGTTAATCCTGTACTCTGGATGATCAACCCGCATATAAATAGGATTATACACTGGAACTTTTTATTGGTTTTTGTACATATTTTTATTAGGACTTGTGAAGTGCTATCACTGAAATGTCCAATTTGCACATAATTATCTGCTTAGTCAGGTTGACTTTGATGTAATCGCGAACATCAGAGTAAGAGCAATAATTCTATGGCCAGACGTCTCGTCTAACTAAACCGGTAACCAGTAGAGGCTTTAGAAAGTGTTGCCTATGGATAATTGAATGTACCATAGTATGTAACCTTTCCATGGGCATGTGCAATGTTAAAGCACAATATGTTTGGTATCTATTTACTTGACATAATATATGTTTTATATTTTACCACGAAATTGGGTATTATATTGTGTTTGTGTTCACTAAAAAATAATTAAAGCGTATTTTTTCCTAAACATTTGCGTTGCACAAATATTGTGTGACAAAGAAAAAAAAACTGCAACATCCACCATTTTATTCTCCAGGGTCTCTGCTTAAAAAATATAATGTTTGGGGGCTCCAAGTAATTTTCTAGTAAAAAAAAAATGTAAATTTTTACATGCATGAGAGAAATGTCAGAATTGGCCTGGGGGTCAAGTAGGTAAGAGACTAATTAGCATTAGTGAAAAGCTTAAACAGAATGAAAGACAGGCTGTTTCCAGCTTAGTAGAAATTAAAGTGAAATCAATTTCCACTACTTTTAAATAGCCATCTTTTCCTCCACTTGTAACATCCGGCAAGTCATTTGGGAATTTCCAAAGCGAGCTTTCAAAGGTCACAATGCCTATTATCTATATCCCCGTTAAACATTAGTGAAAAAGAGCAAAAAATGTGTAAAAAGGTTAAAGTTTTCTCTAAACTTGAGCAAGAAACCTGCTGACAAAGACAGAAGAATTCTCCTTTTAGCTCAGGATATCTGAGAAATAGAAACCTATCATCAGCTGACGTATTTTTTCCTCTTATCTAAAGCTGAAATCAGTGGAACCACACAAAGAGGTTCCACCTACAGCTTCAGTCCTTGTTAAAGTAGAACTAAAGGCAAAACTTGTTTTTTCCATTTTGGATAGAGTAAGGGAGGGTCATAACCTCTGTCAGGTTTTTTTTTGTCATCGGTGTCCCTTTGGTGGGATTCCTCTTTACTTTCTGTTTTATAGCCAAAACGTGAGAGGAAATCCCTTCAAAGTGAGGGAATCCAGGGGTGTTACCAGAACTTTCCTCATTGGAAGATTTCCCTTCTAATTATGCTCTAGGAACAACCGAAAATGTAAAATTTATTTTAGCTTATAAAGGTAAACAGGACAAATAGAGAATCTAATGGGGGCAGAGGCAGCAATAAAATCCTGAAAGTTGTTCTAATCCCTCTGCACTATATCCAAGGATAAAAAAAAGTTTTGCCTCTAGTTTGATTGCCGAAGTACAAAAGGGCGAGGACGAGTCTGTGGGGTTTAACTAAAGGCAGAGCTTAGTAAATAAGGTAAAGCTTCACTTTGCAAACAATACCCAGTCATGTGAATGGAAAATTTAAAAAAACAGCATTTTTGCTTGCACATGATTGGATGATGGAAGTCAACAGAGCTTCTGCTCATTTACTAAGCTCTGGAGCAGCTGCACTTTCCAAAGTGCACATTCTATTCGCCATTAGTAAAGCAATCCCTGTGTGTCAATAGACACACAGAGTCGGCTCGGGAGCGAGCACGCACAAGTGCCCCCAGAGCAAGCTGCTTGCTATGGGGGCACTAGGCAGGGAGGAGGATCTAAGAACGCCATCAAGGTACGCAAGAAGAGGAGGATCGAGGCTGCTCTGTGCAAAACCATTACACAAAGCATGTAAGTATGACATGTTTCTTATTTATTTATTTATTTTATTTTTTATTTTTATAACTCTTTATTTTAAACTTTTTATACAACAAACACATAAAAAGAAATAACAATTGCGTACGTACCCAAAGACATAACATATAAATGGTTCAGTTCTTCGGTACGCCCACAAAATACAAAAATCATGTTCCTTAGTTCATAAATCTATTAATAGGTGGCTCTTGGACTTCTGCCGTCCTGACTTTAAAGTGACCCAACTACATAGGAACTAATAATATAATACACTCCTATATAAATAAGAAAAGAAAAAAAAAAAGAAGAGAAGATGAGGATGGAGTTTAAAACCCCTCCACTCCCCCTCTGCTAGAGCAAGGCCATATTCCATAGAGCTTGTAAAAATGGACCACCGATTCCATGTTCTATTAAATTCCTCCTCCTTACCATACAATGATGTGGTCACATTCTCCATGGTATATATATTGGTTATTTTAGTAAGCCACAGCGAGAGCTAAGGTGGCGACTCCCGCTTCCATAGGGCCGGAATGCAAGCTTTGGCCGGAATGCAAGCCTTAGCCGCATTCAGAAGATGGATCAATTTTTATAATTGCGTTTTGAGAGATCTGAAAGATGAAGAAGGTATCTGGCCGGGTCAAAACCCAAATCATGATCAGTGAGCTGCCTTACGATATCTCGTACTTTGGACAAAAAACCACCCAGTTTCTGACAGGACCAAAAAATATGTAACATGGTACCTTCTGTCTTTCCACAACGCCAAGTTTTTTTTAAGCAAAGATCGAACCTTATACCACCGTGTGAGGATCTTGTAACTCCCGATATTTGCTGGCAACTGATGAGTAGTGGGCAAAATAAAGGATCCGGTCCTGCTGTTCTTCGGATAGTGTGATATCTAGCTCTCTTTCTCATTTTTGAAGGTATCCAGGAACAAATCCCTTGGGAACGGGGGACGGGGGACGGGGAGGATTGTATTATTGTATTAACTCTTTATAGGCCTCAAATACTCAGTGGGAAGAGGGAACCTCTGTTGGACATAGATTTTTCAGTGGTGTATTAGGGCGGTTTGACCACCCCCTGCGGCAGAGAACACTAAGGAAATGGGTTGTTGCAACTGCCACGGATCTAGTAGTGGTTTACACATCGCCTGTATTTTTTCCCTGGTCTTCAATCTGGAATCCACAAGGTAGTCGCCAAGGCGAAATTTCCCCTGCCCAAAAATTTGTTTAAATCGGCTATCAGCTTGGCCGGGAGGGAATGCTGGATTCCCCAATACTGTGTAGAGCCGGGTAATCTCTCCTTCTGATTTGCAGAAGAAATGAGTTTGCTGTACTACAAATTGGTGGTGTTCGATCGCTCGGTTCTCATTGCAGAGGCGCTGGGGGACAGATACTGCATCGGGCCGATGCTGCATCCACCTTGGTAAGTATGAATCTGAAAAAAAAAACAAAACATACTTCTCTTTTAATGTATAGAATGCATTAAGAAAAAAAACCCCTTCTGCCTTTAGAACTACTTTATTTGAACAAACTGAAGTTAGAAGCTGATTGGCTACCATGCACAGCTGTACCAGATTTTGCACGCTCCAGTTTTAGTAAATCAACCCCAATGTGTTTGACTGTTAGCGGCATCTAGCAGCCCTAATGCAAGTATTGCAGTATTTCACAAACAAAAGTGTCACCAAAACTAGTGCCCCCATTGGAAGATTTCCTCCCTAATATTCTGGTTACAACCCAAAATTTGGGATTTTCTTTCACTCTCCATGATAATGATCATCAGGACAAATAAAGAGGGTGAATCTCCCCAACAGGGACACCGACAGCAATAGAAACCTGCCAGGGGTTCTAATTCCTCTCCATTCTATCCAAAATGTTAAAAAAAAAAGTTTTGCCTTTATTATATTTTAAGTAATAGCTTTTACATCTTTAACTTAAAACACTTGTCAGTAGGCAATGTCCCTCATTGTGAAAAAGTTGTGAGGTATATAACAGGCACAATAAAGTCACATAACTAGGGAAAATTGCAATAAGATCCAATCGATTGGTGAATATGTGGGACAGAATGAATAATGTGTCACTTGGCTACAACATGGCCTCAGCCTGACCCGTACAATGCAGAATCATTTGTCACACGTGTGCATGAAGAAACCCATGGGCCTTTCCTGGCGAGGCGTCAATCAAAACAATTATTGTATGTCACCTGAAAACGTACTTTAGTAGCGCTAGAACTCTTGTCTGTTTGGAGGTCCTGTTCAGACATTGTTATTCTTGCATGGCTGGTTCAAGGACAATTGCTGGAGGCCCTAAACTAAGAAATGCCATAACTAGGGTAGTTCGTTTCAATAAAAAATATATTTAAAAAAATGGTTACTAAGATTTCTTAAGTGCATATTATCAAATAAGTACTTCAGCATCACAGTTTAACCCTTTTGCGGCCAGATCCATTTTCGTGTTATTTGCACACATGTTTAAGAAATCATTTTAGGCCTGAAGATAAGTTAAACCCCCTTTTTCTATACAATTTGCATTGTTCCTGGAGTGGGCTAGGCTTGAGAAAGGGGCTCCGCCCCAAAATGCATTGCCACACCCACCCTGCTAACTTCAGTGCAGTCAATTTTGGCTCCAGGGCATGCTTCCTATGCCCCTTCCTGGTATATGTCAGTGTCCCGTACCTGGCCGGAGGCCAAAGTGATGAGAGGGCTCCTCTGGCGGCTTAGTGCCGCAAATTACTCTTACAGCAGCTGTGTACTTCATATAACCTGTTGACAGCACTATTCTTCCCTTTCTTATCTATAACACTCAGATGGACAGCAGACAAGTGACAACATATCATAGCCACCAATCAATACAGTTCGATTAAGTGGAGTAAAATAGTACCCTTTGTCCTGAAAATGCTTTACTAATCAAGGAAGTCTGATAACTCAAATATAAGCAAAGGGCTTACCTCAGCTGGCTGATTCCCAGATTTTCCTAGAAATTCCCAGATTGTCTCATGCTCCTTGATTCAGATTCTCAGGGTCACCTGTAATTTCCCTCCTGGCTGGCTCGCCAAGTGTTCTGGAAATTTTATAAATAGGCAAATCCTATCCCCATATTAATTAGTGGTTCCAAATTAAATAATAGCTACTGCAGTAGGGAACAGACACAAATTATATGCTCAGCATCTTTCCAAATAACTGTTCTGTTTATTCAATGCAATTGAAGTTTTTATGCACATGATTACATAGGTATCACATTAATATTACAATTGTACTTTTATGGTAACAAAGGGCGTAACATAGGCAGGCTGATTTCGAAGATAATGAAAACATTATTAGTGGCGATGAGTGCAGTGTGCAATACATAGGCAAACATACAAAATAGAATACAATTAAATAGAGAATTTATGATTTCACCCTGCTCACTTCCATGCAGTCCATTTTGGCTCCAGAGCTTGTTTCTTCTACCCCTTCCTGCTATAGGCCAGTATCACGTACCTGTTCGGAGGCTGAAATAGTCTAGGGTGGCATCTAAAGTTGGTACTGAGGGCTATCCATGTTGGGCACTGTGCCCCTTACCTGGTGGTCTAGGATCAGCTCCCTGGTGGTCTTGATCGGCTCCCTGGTGGTCTCCCTGGGTGGGCTCTCCCTGGTGGTCCTGGTGGGCTCCCTGGTGGACTAGGGTGGCGATCCTAGGGGGGGCTGCGCTGATAAACAATCAGCACAGACCCCCCCCATCAGGAGAGCAGCCGATCGGCAGACGCGAGTAGAGGAAAAGCCAATAAACGGTTTTTCCTGTTTACACTGTGACCAGGGTCATGGCTGATCACATGGTAAAGAGCTTCCGAGCTTTTTGCCGAGGTCGGTATTGCGGTGGGTCAGACTGACACGCGCTGGCAGCCAACGTCTATGTGCACTGATCAGTGTGTGTCTCTCCGTACATCAACAGTTGTATTCCTTTTTGGGGTAAATGTTTTACATAAATGAATAAAAGCTAATTACAATTACTTGAAAAAGTATTCCTACCCCTTGAAATTTTCCACATTTTGTCATGTTACAACCAAAACATAAATATATTTTATTGGGATTTTATGTAAATAAAGTCCACCCGTGTGTAATTTAATCTCAGTATAAATATAGCTGTTCTGTGAAGTCCTCAGAGGTTTGTTAGAGAACCTTAGTGAACAAACAGCATCATGAAAGCCAAGGAACACACCAGACAGGTCAGGGATAAAGTTGTGGGGGGGTTTAAAGCAGGGTTAGGTTATAAATAAAAATATCCCAAGCTTTGAACGTCTCACGGAGCGCAGTTCAATCCATCATCCAAAAATGGAAAGAGTATGGCACAACTGCAAACCTAGCAAGACACCTAAACTGACAGGCCGGGCAAGGAGAGCATTAATCAGAGAAGCAGCTAAGAGGCCCATGGTAACTCTGGAGGAGCAGCAGAGATCCACAGTTCAGGTGGGAGAATCTGTCCACAGGACAACTATTAGTCATACTCTCCACAAATCTGGCCTTTATGGAAGAGTGGCAAGAAGAAAGCCATTGTTGAAAGAAAACCATAAGAAGTCCCGTTTGCAGTTTGCAAGAAGCCATGTGGTGGACACAGCAAACACGTGGAAGAAGGTGCTCTGGTCAGATGAGACCAAAATTGAACTTTTTAGCCTAAAAGCAAAACGCTATGTGTGGCAGAAGACTAAAGCCTCGTACACACGCACAGATTGTTGGACAACTGAACATCCAATTTTTGTCCAAATTGGCTGTTGGCGGTTTTGTCTAGCGTACTGACGGTAGTCAAGTAATCGGCCATAAAAGCCAAGTGTAGTGACGTGCTACGAGCGTATAACAAGGAAGTTCAGGTGAATGTGATTTGTGAATTAGGAACGCAGGTTTACACGACCGAACACATCCTGGATTCCGAGCATGCGTGCTTGCACTTCCAACTTTTTGTTGGGCCAACTTCTGTACACACGAGCCAACAATTGGCATCATCGGCACATGCGCAGTGAAGAAACAGCCCGACTGGGGCGTTTCGTCACTAAGTGTGCCGTAAATGACAGCTCACATGCACATGAGCAGGAGTGATGTCAGCGCGGCTTCGGCCAATCACATCGCTGGAGTCCACGCTCTGATTGGCTGGAGCCCACGATCCTGGAAGAAGACACACTCAACATGACCCCTGTCACAGCAGTGCTCAGGGACCGCTGCAACAGCGTCAATCTAAGGTAAGTATTTCATAATGAGCTAGTATGCGATGCATACATTGAAGGTGTTTTTATTTTTTATTCTCTTGACAACTACTTTTTTTGACAAAAACAGCTTTATTAACATTTGTACAGCAGTTACAGTTCAGACAAAATAAGCAATGTCCGTTACATATGAAACATATAAGAATTGGAGGGGGAGAAAGGAATGTAGAAGGGTATTACACCAATAATTTCTAGTGCAATTCAATACCCCATATTATCCTTAGAGCCATTATCACACTTTTATAACCGGCATCTGCCGCCTGGATCTTTATATATGAACGTCTAGGGTCGACATTGGGCACCTTTTAAAGCAGTCACCTATTATAAACTTATGAAACATGTCTAGAATCCCTTGACAACTACTTTAACATGGCACATCACCCTCAACACACCATCCCTGTGAAACATGGTGGTGGCAGCATCATGTTGTAGGGATGCTTTTCTTCAGCAGGGACAGGGAAGCTGGTCAGAGTTGATGGGAAGATGGATGCAGCCAAATACAGGGCAATCTTAGAAGAAAACCTGTTAGAGTCTACAAAAGACTTGAGACTGGGGCAGAGGTTCACCTTCCAGCAGAACAACGACCCTAAACAGAGGCGTAATTAGAACCTTCAGGGCCCTGGTGCAAGAAATTATGAAGGGCCCCCTGACTCCTGGCCAGGGCCCTTCCCTCTTCCCACTGATCCTGGGGCCCTTTACTTCCACCGCGGGACCCTTTATTACAGTACCGCAGCGGGGCCCTTTCACAAGTTCTGAAGCGGGCCCCCTTTCTGCCATCTTCGGGCCTCCCCATGGTGGTGAAATGCCAGGGCCCGGTCATAATTGCAACCTTTGCAATCCTGATAGTTCCCTCACTGGTGTCAGTAGTTTTTAATTTTTATTGTAATTTTATTTATTTTTTTTACCATTTTATTTTGTTTCTTTTACAATTTTGTTTTTACAATTTGTTTTAGGAGCTCTGTTGGGGGGCTTTGATGAGATATCAAGGGTCTAAACAAACCTCAGCCCTCAATTTCCATCTGTGTAGCCTCAGCTGCACAGAATGAATGGACAGGAATAGTTGTGCACCGAGCCTCCCATTCATTCAGAAACAGAAGTATAGTAAAAACAGTTTACTATGCTTCAGTTATGAATGAACCAATTGGTACCAATCACTGACTTCAGAAAAGGAAGGAGCCAGTAAATTGCAAAGTTACTGACCCGTTCCCATCTCTCCATCATGACACATCTTCTACTGCAGCTGGCAGGAGAGAGGAGGGGGAAAGACAGCAGCTCTGTGGGTGTGTGGGGGGGGGGGGGGAAACCAGGGAAGCACACAGGGACCCTGGGAACAGCAAAGACAGGTAAACTGGATAGAGGAAAATGAAGGAGATTGGGTCCTCTAAATGTCAACCCCGCCATCCCTCCTATTCAGTTGTACAAGGGAGGCACATGGGCCCCCTGGACCATGGGGCCCCAGTTGCCATTGCAACCCCTGCAACCCCTCTCATTACGCCCCTGACCCTAAACATATACCCAGAGCTTCAATGGAATGGTTTAGATCAAAGAATATTCATGTGTTAAAATGGTTCGGTCAAAGTCCAGACCTAAATCCAATTGAGAATCTGTGGCAAGACTTGAAGTTTGCTGTTCACAGACGATCTCCATCCAATCTGACAGAGCTTGAAATATTTTGCAAAGAAGAATGGGCAGAAATGTCCTCTCTAGATGTGTAAAGCTGGTAGAGACTTCCCCAAAAAGACTTGCAGCTGTAATTGCAGAGAAAGGCAGTTCTACAAAGTATTGACTCAGGGGGGCGCTATACAAATGTACCCCACACTTTCCACATATTTATTTTAAAAAATGTTGAAAATCATTTATCATTTTCCTTCCACTTCACAATTTATGTGCCACTTTGTGTTGGTTTATCACATAAAATCCCAATAAAATACATTTACGTTTTTGTTTGTAACATGAAAAAATGTGGGAAATTTCAAAGGGTAGGAATACTTTTTCAAGGCACTGTACTGTAAGCACCCCTTTCAGTATTAATGCCTGGTTCACACCTATGCAAGTTGCAGTTTGCATGTCTCAGGGGCATTTTGCGTTTTTCAATACACATTTTTGATCCAATGAAGTCTATGGAACCAAAAACCAGAAAAAAGTCCCTGGCCCTTTCCATAAAATGCACAGATGTGAGCGGACCCATAGGAAACCATGTTAATTGGACTGTAGTGTGTTTCTGCAAAGCTGAAGGAGGTGCTGCTTTGGGTCCACAGCGGCCATGACATGTCTATCCCTATTGAATCAATTTTTAATCTGATCAAATGTGAGTGCAATTACCTGTGGATTTATTTTTTATGGTGTTTTAATAAATTGTATCAAGAGTTATTTGCGCTATTGGAGTATCCTAAGGCTGGATTCACACCTATGCATTTTTAGTGCTTTTTGCATTTTGCAGATTTGCACTACAGAACGTATTCCATAGGAAATCATGTTATATGGACTGCAGTGCAAATCTGCAAAATGCAAAAAGCACTAAAAATGCATAGGTGTGAATCCAGCCTTATATATGGGAGTTCATGATTGTTCCATGAGAGTGGAGCAGACGTTTGGATTGCCCACAACCCTGAGGGGTACAATGCCTATTTGCCAAGCATGAGAGTGCAAAGCAATTACAGCTGGTGAGTGCATACCCTATGGGGGAGCGGTGACACCAGGGCCGGCCCTACCATGGGTCCCAGTGGGTCCATTGGACCCAGGCAGCAAGAGGAGAAGAGAGGGGCAGCAAATTGAACCAGGGGCACCTCTCCTCTTTTTTTACCCAGCAAATTGACGACCAAGATTCCTTTCCAGCAGTTTTGTGTGTGTCGTAATGACAACTGCCCCCCCCCCCAGGTCGCTCTGCCTGCCCCATACTACCCTAGCCCACCCCTATACTGCCCTAACCTGTCTATATACTACAATAGCCTGTCTATATAGTGCCCCAGCCTGCCCCTATATTGCCCTAGCCTGCCCATATACTACCCTAGCCT
>BLSH010502083.1:543921-556583 GCA_018402905.1 Glandirana rugosa
TGACTACCCCCCCAGACGTGACTCCCCCCAGACATGACTCCTAGACCCCTCACTAAGTATAGACCCCCCCCCAGGTACAGACCCCCCTCCTTAGTGTAGACCCACCCACTATGTATAGACCCCCACACAGTATAGACCCCCCCACAGTATAGACCACCCACCTCAGTGCAGACACCCCATCAGTACAGACAACCCCTCAGTACAGACCCCCCTCAGTGCAGACCCCCCCATCAGTGTAGACACCCCCCCAATGCAGACCCCTCCCCTCAGTGCAGACACCCCTCTCAGTGCAGATCCCCCACCCAGTGTGCAGACCCCCCCTCGGTGTGCAGACCCCCCTCAGTGTGAAGATCCCCTTCTCAATTTCTCAATGCAGACCCCCCGCACATGTCCAATACATACACTGAGTGTGTGGACCTCAGAACAGCGCGGCCGCGGCGTGTCCTCGTACTCCCAAGTCCCTCCTCCTCCTGTGTAGATGTACACAGAGAGGAAGGGCAGACGGCTTCGCTCCACTGTGCTTGAGAGACACAGCCGGAGCCGGCGAGGTAGAGACAGCGGGGAGGGGGCAGATGCACACCGTGCAATGTAGCGGTGCCGCTGCCCACAGGTGTCACCCCGCTGGCGGGAACTGTATACATATCATTTTAAACGTTGTTTTCCATTTTTGTGGAGTTTGTATTTTCTCCTTCTTAGATGGGCATATTTTTTTTCACGTTTTGTTTCCATTTTATATACAAACAAATGTTTTTGCTTTTTTAATTTATTCACATTTGTTTTTTGAGCACTGCACTTATTTTTTATGAATGTAGAAAACCTTCAGCCTTTGCAACCACTTTAAAAAAACCTTTACATGTCTTCACTGCCTACATGCTTATTTTAGGTCATTTTAATCAGAAACGAATGAGTCCAGAGATATAGCAAGACAGATAGCATTCTCGGGAAGAGGTGAAAAATGACAACCCACATATTTCCCGCGGAACAGAATTCTTTTAATTCCTTGTTGACAAGCGCCTTAGCTATAATGAGTGTACTGGAGATGAAGTCATTGTTCATAAACAAGTTCTGTGTTTTGCTGGCAGGGAACAAAATCTCACATGTAGCTGCAGCATAACATTAGGCAGAACCATACGAGGGTCTGATAGAGGCATTACATCCAACTCTCCGAGCAGAGCTAATCAAATTGTCTCTGAATGTGTGGCATTACCACGTCCATTGCACAAATGTACTTGTATGAAAAGCTTCTGCGCTGGAGGAGAAAAATGCATATTCATTTCCGCCATCTACATTAGCATCCCACCTGTATCAGCTCCAATAAATCCAATTTATACACAATCCAATTGAAAACACATCATTGTGCGTCTGCTGGCTACTAATGTATTGAGCAGACCCCTGGAAGAAAGATTGGCTTTTCTCCAGAGAACACTGAAAGAAAACTCCAGACTCAACGCAAAAGACGACAACAAATATGCAACGTGAAAAACGATTGTAGCAATGTCTGCTTTTTATATTTAGATGACTCTTTTGGAGGAAATAAAAAAAAATACTTTTCCGTAAAGTTTGGAGTAAAAATTTACAATGTGGCTGAACGCTTGTGGATACCTGACCATCAAACTATTGGTTAATCTCAAACTCCAAAACCACGGCCATTATTTATTTATTTCAGGTAGCGTTGTCAATTTACGCAGCGCTTTACATATACATTATACATTCACATCAGTCCCTTCTCTCAAGGAGCTTACAATCTAAGGTCCCTAACTTACATTCATACATATACTAGGGTCAATTTAGACAGGAGCTAATTTACCTACCAGCATGTCTTTGGAGTGTGGGAGGAAACCCACGCAGGCACAGGGAGAACATGCAAACTCCAGACAGGTATTGTCGTGGTTGGGATTCGAACCAGCGTCCTTTTTGCAGCCAGGCAAAAGTGCTATCCACTACACCACTGTGCCGCTCGCCACTTAACGGCTGCCCAATGTACATGTACTGCCGCAGGGTGGCTGCTCTACCTAGAACGTGATCTGACACTTCCGGGTCTGGGGTGCATGCCACTGGCGACCCGCTCCCGCTGTGATTGGATATAGCGGGTCCGACGGACTCTATGTCCATTGGGACCTGCCGATCGTTCAGTAAAGAAACAGAATGGCGGTTTGCCTATGTAAACAAATTATAATAAAAAGACAGCTCTATACCCAAGTACAGTGGTACCTCAGTTCACAAACTTAATTTGTGAACTGAATTTTGCCATAGGGTTCAATGTAAATCAGGTTAATTCGTTCTGAACTTTGTTTCTGTTTTTTAACCACAAAGCTATGAAAAAAAGTACAGTACAGTATGAAGGGAGAGAGAGCACTAACCTTGCACATTCTTGTCACCTGCATTACTGTTCCGCACTTTCTTCTTGCCACCATGCTTCCTCTGCATTTTCTTTGGAGCCATACTGGATGTACAGTACAGTATATATGGGCTAAAAAGCTTCTCAATACTGTACTGTAAGGGTCTTCACAGTAATGTGCACTCTCAGGGTCTCTCTGTGACCCGCAATCTCACCAGAGCAGGGAAAGCAGGGAAAATGGCAGCAAATCGTGTTCGTGAACCAAAGCAAATTTTTGTGAACTCTTCTGTTCGTGAACTGAGTTACCACTGTACGTGTTAAAGAGGAAGTAAACCCTGGTGGGTTTTACTTCCTCTTTATTACCCTGCAATGTAAAAGCATAATGGGCTACTATGCATTGCATAATAGCCCATTATGTGGCACTTACCTGCATTGGAAGCCTGCGATTTCCCACAAAGTCCCCGCTACAGGCCGTGACATCTTCTGCCCCTCTTCCTCCCGGGGGGGCGCAGACTCCGGCTCTGTGACTGGCTGGAGTCGCGTGATGTCACTCCCGCGCCACCAATGGCAGCACGTGGCCGTTTCTTCACTGCGCATGTGCCCGATGATGCGAGTACACTGTATATCTCCTAGACCGTGCAGGTTTGGGAGATATGCAGGAAACCTACAGGTAAGCCTTATTATAGGCTTACCTGTACGTTAACGTGGTTGTCAAGGGTTGACAACCACTTTAAGGTGATCTGTCCTAAAAGAGTATACAGTATCTCACAAAAGTGAGTACACCCCTCACATTTTTGTAAATATTTTATTCTATCTTTTCATGTGACAACACTCAAGAAATGGCACTTTGCTGCAATGTAAAGTAGTGAGTGTACAGCTTGTATTACAGTGTAAATTTGCTGTCCCCTCAAAATAACTCAACAAACAGCCATTAATGTCTAAACCGCTGGCAACAAAAGTGAGTACACCCCTAAGTGAAATTTGTCCAAATTGGGCCCAATCAGCTATTTTCCCTCCCTGGTGTCATGTGACTCATTAGTGTTATAAGGTCTTAGGTGTGAATGGGGAGCAGGTGTGTTAAATTTGGTGTTATCGCTCTCACTCTCTCATACTGGTCACTGGAAGTTCAATATGGCAACTCATGGCAAAGAACTCTCTGAGAATCTGAAAAAAAGAATTGTCGCTCTACATAAAGATGGCCTCGGCTATAAGAAGATTGCCAAGACCCTGAAACTGAGCTGCAGCACGGTGGCCAAGACCATACATGAGTTTAACAGGACAGGTTCCACTAAGAACAGGCCTCACCATGGTCAACCAAAGAAGCTGAATGCTCGTACTCAGCGTCATATCCAGAGGTTGTCTTTGAGAAATAGGCATATGAGTGCTGCCAACATTGTTGCAGAGGTTGAAGGGGTGGGGAGTCAGCCTTTCAGTGCTCAGACCATACACTGCACACTGCATCAAATTGGTCTGCATGGCTGTCGTCCCAGAAGGAAGCCTCTTCTAAAGATGATGCACGAGAAAGCCCACGAACAGTTTGCTGAAGACAAGCAGACTAAGGGCATGGATTACTGGAACCATGTCCTGTGGTCTGATGAGACCAAGATAAACTTACTTGGTTCAGGTGGTGTCAAGCGTGTGTGGCGGCAACCAGGTGAGGAGTACAAAGACAAGTGTGTCTTGCCTACAGTCAAGCATGGTGGTGGGAGTGTCATGGTCTGGGGCTGCATGAGTGCTGCCGTTACTGGAGAGCTGCAATTCATTAAGGGAACCATGAATGCCAACATGTACTGTGACATACTGAAGCAGAGCACAATCCCTCCCTTCAGAGACTGGGCCGCAGGGCAGTATTCCAACATGATAACGACCCCAACGCACCTCCAAGACAACCACTGCCTTGCTAAAGAATGCTCCAGCCCTAAACCCTATTGAGAATCTGTGGGGCATCCTCAAACGGAAGGTGGAGGAGCGCAAGGTCTCTAACATCCACCAGCTCCGTGATGTCGTCATGGAGCGGTGGAAGAGAACTCTAGCGGCAACATGTGAAGCTCTTGTGAACTCCATACCCAAGAGGGTTAAGGCAGTGCTGGAAAATAATGGTGGCCACACAAAATATTGACAGTTTAGGCTCAATTTGGACATTTTCACTAAGGGGTGTACTCACTTTTGTTGCCAGCAGTTTAGACATTAATGGCTGTGTGTTGAGTTATTTTGAGGGGACAGCAAATTTACACTGTTATACAAGCTGTACACTCACTACTTTACATTGTAGCAAAGTGTCATTTCTTCAGTGTTGTCACATGAAAAGATAGAATAAAATATTTACAAAAATGTGAGGGGTGTACTCACTTTTGTGAGATACTGTATATATAATACAGTGACCACAAAATGCTATAAGCTCTTAAAAAACAATTAATGATAATACTGTAATCTCTATTGGTGTAGTGATAATAATGTAAAATAAATAATTAATCTAATTAGTATAATGTGATAAGTGACCACACCAATATGTGATACAAGAGTGGGCAACCAAAACCACATAAAACGTCCACTTTTTGCGTCTGTATGTAGCCAAAGAAAAGAAACAAAAAACAAAAGTCCATAAAGAATCTTAAAATATTATATTATTGCCAAAAAATGTAACCAAAAAAATGTTATTGTTAATGAAACATGTGTATCAAAAATTGAGCTCAAAAGAAACTGTTCATTCTCAAGAGTGTGAATAGCAGATTCTTTGTGTGATTTATCCTCCACTGCTTATGATCTAAATTAGTGTTCCTCAACTCCAGTCCTCAAGGCCCACCAACAGGTCATGTTTTCATGATTTCCATTGTTTTGCACAGGTGATTTGATCAGTTTCACTGCCTTAGTAATTACCACAGCCGATTCATCTGAGGGAAATCCTGAAAACATGACCTGTTGGTGGGCCTTGAGGACTGGAGTTGGGGAACACTGATCTAAATCACTTACCAAGGTTAGTGGCTGCTAAAGATAAACCAGCAAACACGCTTTCGCAATACTCTGCAGGTCTGTAGTAGATAATGATGTCAGATCTCCGCACAAGCAATCAATCCGGAGATTAGGGTTGCCACATCATCCCTTTAATCCAGGACACACATTAATTACACAGGTTGTGCGGCTGATTAAAGTGGTAATTAAACTCACTTGGTGCCTTATCTACATTAAATTGGCCTCAAAACCTGTGTAATTTATATGTTTCCTGGATTAAAGGGATGATGTGGCAACCCTACCGGAGCTCCAGCGGGCAATTTGTTTTCCTTTTCCAAGTATAACCTCATCAACAGAGGACGTTTTTTTGACAGTTTTTCAGCAGCTGTTTTTAGCTGCAGACATTTTTTTCTGCAGTCAATAAACCCTCCATCATGTTATCCTATGTGTCCATGTTATCCTATGTGTCCATGTTATCCTATGTGTCCATGTTATCCTATGTGCCCATGTTATCCTATGTGCATATGTTATCCTATGTGTCCATGTTATCCTGTGTGTCCATGTTATCCTATGTGCCCATGTTATCCTATGTGTCCATGTTATCCTGTGTGTCCATGTTATCCTATGTGCCCATGTTATCCTATGTGTTCATGTTATCCTGTGTGTCCATGTTATCCTGTGTGTCCATGTTATCCTATGTGCCCATGTTATCCTATGTGTTCATGTTATCCTGTGTGTCCATGTTATCCTGTGTGTCCATGTTATCCTATGTCTCCATGTTCTCCTATGTGTTCATGTTATCCTATGTGTCCATGTTATCCTATGTGCCCATGTTATCCTATGTGTTCATGTTATCCTATGTGTCCATGTTATCCTATGTGTCCATGTTATCCTATTTCTTCATGTTATCCTATGTGTTCATGTTATCCTATGTTTTTATGTTATCCTATGTGTCCATGTTATCCTATGTGTCCATGTTATCCTATGTGCCCATGTTATCCTATGTGTCCATGTTATCCTATGTGTCCATGTTATCCTATGTGTCCATGTTATCCTATGTGCCCATGTTATCCTATGTGTCCATGTTATCCTGTGTGTCCATGTTATCCTATGTGTCCATGTTATCCTATGTGTCCATGTTATCCTATGTGTTCATGTTATCCTATGTGTCCATGTTATCCTATGTCTTCATGTTATCCTATGTGTCCATGTTATCCTATGTGTCCATGTTATCCTATGTCTTCATGTTATCCTATGTGTTCATGTTATCCTATGTGTCCATGTTATCCTATGTCTTCATGTTATCCCATGTCTCCATGTTATCCTATTTCTTCATGTTATCCTATGTGTTCATGTTATCCTATGTGTCCATGTTATCCTATGTCTCCATGTTATCCTATGTCTTCATGTTATCCTATGTGTTCATGTTATCCTATGTCTTCATGTTATCCTATGTCTCCATGTTATCCTATGTCTTCATGTTATCCTATGTGTTCATGTTATCCTATGTCTTCATGTTATTCTATGTCTCCATGCACACATAGGCTGTTATTAGCTGTTTTTAGCAGTGACGTTTTTGAGCTGTAAAATAAACCCAAGACCAGAGGGTTCTTTTGGACGTTTTTCAGCTGTAAAAATGTTCAAACGCTCAAAAACGCCCAAAAATGCTCAAAAACGTTGATCCCCAACGTTTTTGGACGTTTTAGATCAATTGAAAAAAAAAATAATAATAAATAAAAATGCTGGCCCTTTAAAAAAGCGAAAACGCGGTGGTAATATAATGCTGGTAAAAGCTGAAAAAATCACTGATAAGCTGCTGATGTTTTTTGGACATTTTTTAAAAGTCCTGTGTGCATGAAGCCTAAGGCCTCATGCACACCGGAAGTTTTTTGACTGTTTTACAGCAGACGTTTTTTTCTACAGTCAATAAACTGTACATCATGTTATCTATGTCTCCATACACACATAGGCTGTTATCAGCTGTTTTTAGCAGTGACATTTTTGAGCTGTAAAAAAAACCCAAGACCAGAGGGTTCTCGGAGATGTTTTTCAGCTCTAAAAACATTCAAACGCTCAAAAATGCCCAAAAACGCTCAAAAATCTCCAATGCTTTTGGATGTTTTAGATCAATTGGAAAAAACAAAAAACAAAAAAAAAAAACCCACTGGGGCTTTAAAAACACTAAAAAACCCGTGCAAAAACGGCGGTAATTTAACGCTGGTAAAAGCTGAAAAAAATCACTGATAAGCTACTGATGTTTTTTGGGCGTTTTTTTTTACAGTCCTGTGTGCATGAAGCCTAATGGTCTGCAAGAGCCCAAACGATATCCACTTCCAATTTCCTCCACAGTGTATGATCAATCTCTCCAGAGAGGTGTAATCTGGAAATAAAGAAAGCACAGCTTAGCATAAAATCCTTTAAAAAAGTTCACTAATTTATTTAAACCACATAGCACTCACATTTAAAAGTGTCTACCCAACACTGGTAAAATAGGTAATAAGTGTTTATTCGGATCTCACGATCCCACGAGTAAACATCAAATGTAACATGGTAACGATATCTCCAGCAGCTCACCCTACGTACGTTTCGTCGATAGACGTCTTCACGGGGCATTCTATGTAAACAGGGCTGCCTGTCGTTCTGTCAGTAGGGAAGGGAGTGATTCTGTGTTTCTGCATAGCAGGAACAGGGATCTCTGCCTTCCCATGGTATATGCACCCCCCCCCCCCACAGTAAGCAAACACATTGTTAGGCACACATTTAACCCTTTGATCGCCCCTGATGTTAACCCCTTCCCTGCCAGTGTCATTAGTATAGTGACAGTGCATATTTTTAGCACTGATGACTGTATTGGTGTCATTGGTTCCCAAAAACGTGTCACCTAGAATCCAATTTGTCTGCCGCAATATTCCAGTCTCGCTATAAGTCACTGATCACCGCCATGACTAGTAAAAACATTAAATACAAATTCCATAAATATATCCCATAGTTTGTAGACGCAATAACTTTTGTGCAAACCAATCAATATACGCTTATTGGGATTTTTTTTACCAAAAATATGTAGCAGAATACACATTGGCCTAAATTTATGAAGAAATTAGATTTTTTTACAGTTTTTAATTGGATGTGTTTTATAGCAGAAAGTAAAAAATATTGTGTTTTTTTTTTTCAAACTTGTCAGCCTTCTTTTGTATATAGCGCAAAAAATAAAAACCGAAGAGGTGATCAAATACCATGAAGAAAAAGCTCTATTTGTGGGAAAAAACGAACATAAATTTTATTTGGGTGCAGTGTCGCACAACTGTGCAATTGTCAGTTAAAGTAACGCAGTGCCGTATCACTAAAAATGGCCTGGTCAGGGGGCCGGGGGGTAAATCTTCCAGAGCTGAAGTGGTTAGTATGGAGTTGCTTCCAGCTCATCTTTGCGACTATAACAGCCTCCACTTTTCTTTGAAGGTTTTCCACAAGATTTTGAAGTGCGTCGGTGGGAATTTGTGCTTATTCAGCCATAAGGGCATTTGTGAGGTCAGGCATGATTTGGGACAAGAAGACTTGGCTTGAAATCAGTTTTCCAGTGTTCAGCCCAAAGGTGTTCAATGGGGTTGAGGTCAGGACTCCCGATTTCACATATCCATGTGTAGAGCTACTCCCATAGGAGCTGCTGGATAGGATTAAGGAAAACAAGCACCAAACTAGGTAGTAAAAGAAAATAATAGACTAATATATAGACTAATATATTGTCACCCAATAAGGTTGGCAACTAGGCAATCATAAAATTGATAACAATGGTAATAACACAATGTAGCATACAAAGTGATTAACAGTAAGGACTTGGGTTGGGCTCAGGTGTGTTTGGATCGTACCCACCAGGAAGCCCTCACTGCACATCGCCAATCATAGGCAGTGAGGCATTTCCCGGCCCGCAGTAGCACATACACATGCTGCCAAGGGTTGGCGGTATGCAGTGATGGCTTCCTGGCAGGATTGCTCAGGAGGGTTGGGACTACGATCCGCACACGCCTGAATCCATCCCTAGTAAGGTCTAAGCATAGGATGATATTTGGCGTCCAGATCAGCATAATGACTACCTCAAGTGCAGCAGTGAGCAGAAGTGAAGTGTAATCTAACGAGTGCTGGAACTATACTGCCACAGCACATTTATGACAGCGATGCTAGCCCTAGACTGACTGGGTATGCACTGTCTAAAAGAAAAGGAGGATGGTAGGGGAAAAGAGGGGTGTTGTAGAATAATTATTCTGCCGGCTATTGTTGGGACACTTTAGGAGTGTCTTTGCCCTTAACAACAGTCCCAGCTGACCTGCATGCAGTATAGTTAGAATATAGTACATTATAATCCAAGCACAGCTGCAAGAGATGGGGTTCGCATGTGGTAAAGGTATAGTATAATGTAATATAGGGTTGGTATAGGTGAAGTCTAGGTTTGGAATAAGTGCAGTATGGAGTGCAGTGTGGGTGCGGTATGAATTGTTTAAACTTGATGTCCTGCTCTCAGCAGCACAGTCCCTGTTAGCAGTATGAGCCAATGGGCAAATAGCCCTCTCACCAATTCCCAGGATGCTGCAGTCACCTCTCACTGTAGAAGGGGACCCCCTCTGTCTCTCCCCAAAACCCTGCCATGATCAGCAGTGGTTTTGCATTAATAAATAAAAGCTGATCATTTTTATCACCCCTGCCAGTGTTAAGTGGTTTGTCTCATCCATGTAAACTGATACATTCTGCTGGAAAGCTTGAGCTTGTGAAAAGCAACAGCTTGCTGGCTGGATCACCAGATGAAAACAGAAGAAAGCCTAAAAGAGGAAACTAATGCAGCCATCACATCTAAGAATTGATAAACTGCAATATATATAATGTTTGCTTTTGGATTTAATACTGCTTTAATATCAGGGCCGGCCCTACCATGGGTCCCAGTGGATCCATTGGACCCAGGCAGCACTTTGAGAGGGGCAGCAAATTGAGCCACAGCTGCCTCTCCTTTCTATTTACCCAGCAAATTGATAGCCAAGATTTTTTTCCGGCAGTTTTGATGACAACTGCCCCCCCCCCCCCCGGGCTGCTCCGCCTGCCCCTATACTACCCTAGGCTGTCTATATACTACCCTAGCCTGTCCCTAGATAATGTGCTGTTGCATGTAAATCTGACTGCCTGATAAATTTAATTTTAGTTTTAATTATCATGATATAAAATAATAAATGTTGGGGCTTTTTGGTGGACGTGAGCGTGATTTCTTTTTTTTTTTTGGGGGGGGTGGGGTGGGGGGCAGCATTTCATTCTTGGACCCAGGCAGCACAATGTCTTGGGCCAGCTTTGTTTAATATCACAGTAAAAAGGGAGAGAGGCAAATAAAGAGAAATGTCTCCTTCTCCATGTCGTTGTAACCCAGCACCTGCCTACATACTCCCCCCACTAAAAAGAATTTGGGCCGTAGGGAAGGGACAAAGTCCTTTAACCACTTCAGCCCCGGAAGGATTTCCAGCTTTAGGACCGGAGCCCTTTTTGCGATTCGGCACTGCGTCGCTTTAACTGACAATTGCGCGGTCGTGCGACGTTGTACCCAAACAAAATTTGCTTCCTTTTTTTCCCACAAATAGAGCTTTCTTTTGGGGGTATTTGATCACCGCTGTGTCATTTCTGGTCGCCGCTATAAACGAAAGAAGAGCGACAATTTTGCAAAAAAACCCCAAATTTCTTACTTTTTGCTAAAATACAAATCCAAAAAAAAAATATAAAAAAACATTTTTTTTCATCGGTTTTGGCCGATTTATATTCTTCCTCATATTTGTGATAAAAAAAATCGCAATCGGCGTTCATTGATTGGTTTGCGCAAAAGTGGTCGCGTTTACGGATGATGAGAATTCATTTTTGGGGTTTTTATTATTTTTTTTACTAGTAATGGCGGCGATCGGACCATTTTGACACTTTTTTGGGACCATTGGCATTTATACAGCGATCAGTGCTATAAAAATGCACTGATTACTGTGTAAATGCCATTGGCAGTGAAGGGGTTAACCTGCAGGGGGCGCTCTAAGGGTTAACAGTGTTCCCTGGGCGTGTTCTAACTGTGGGGGGACTGCCCTAGCTGGGGAAGGGAAGTGGTCACAGCCTTCGTATACAGGAAGGCTGTGATCACAGCCCTTCCCCCTCACACAGAACGGAGGTCCGTGTTTACATACACGGACCTCCGTTCCTTCGCTCCGGGGGGGCCATCGCGGGTAGCCGGTGGCAATCGAAGCCACCGCACCCGCTCCCTGGCCCTCCCCGAATACAGTGAGCGCGCGCTCACTAGGCTCGTGAGTGCGGCCGCCGTCGTATGACGGCGATTTGCGCTCACGAGCCACCTTGTTGCCGTCAATTGCCGATCGGCGGTCGGCAAGGAGTTAAAGGAGAAGTCCAGCCAAAGCTCGTTTGGATGTACTTCTCCATTGGATCACAGGAATGCAACGTTTTTCAGCAGAGAGCGGACGGAAGTCACCAATGTCAGTTCAAGCACCGCGTCATCCCGACCACGGAGTCTTGATCTGCCAGGTGCCTGGACTGAGACCCGTCTCAGCCTCTCAGCACTCCAGTGAGCGAGGAGGGAGAAGAACCGAGAGCAGTGACTGACAGTCTACAGCTCTCTGCTCATGGAGCTCTGAAAACCGAGTGATTGGCGATGTTCGAGCGCTCGGTTCTCAGTGTAGAGGCACCGGGGGACAGATGCAGAATCGGACCGACGCTGCATCCACCTAGGTGAGTATAAATCAGCAAAAAAAAATAATTGCTTTACTTCTCTTTTTAGCACATAGTGTCCATAACATTAGCTTAACTGAAATAAATAACTTAAGAGAAAAATCTATTTAGGCTACTTTCACACTGAGGCACTTTACAGGCGCTATTTAGCTAAAAATAGTGCCTGTAAAGCGCCTCAAAAATCCAACCTAATCCACCCCAATGTGAAAGCCCTGAGTGCTTTCACACTGGGGTGGTGCGCTTGCAGGACATTACAAAAAGTCCTGCAAGCCGCATCTTTGGGGTGGTGCGGTGAGCGGTGATATACAGCTCCTCCACCACCCCTGCCCATTGAAAACAATGAGCAGCTTTTCCAAAGCACCTGCACACCGCCTCGGTAGCGCAGCACGCCGGCAATTTTAACCTCGATTTAACCCGTTGTGGGGGGTTAAAAGTGCCGCGCACCCGCCTGCATAGCGGCGCCGTAGCGGTAAATCCCGGCTGAAACTAGCGGGGGTTTACCGCTACTGCCCGCCCGCCCCAGTGTGAAAGTAGCCTAACATGTACACAGACCTAGATCATTTTCATTGATTCCGGAGATCAACAAGGGAACCTCCCACCTGTTGTTCGCGTGGTGGGGTCACACTTT
>BLSH010502083.1:606732-634188 GCA_018402905.1 Glandirana rugosa
GGGACCTTCCAGACGTTCATTTTTTTTTTGTACTAAGTTAGACCTGTGATCATCGTGACTGATCGTGGACCGACCGTCAGGAGGACTCCGGACATGTAAAACTAGTGTCCAGATTGAATCATGTTTTTTTTTTACTTGCAGACCTTCCAGGGCCCAGCCAGCCCCAGCCCTTCCAGGCAGGCCAGACCACCACACCCAGTCCAGGCCCTGTCCCTCCCAGGCTCCCTGTGAAATCTACAAGCCTCACTGGCACCATGGAAAAAAAAAATTACTTTGCTTGCCTGGCAGTAGCACTGCTCGCTGGAGTCACTCCAACACAGTCTCTTCCTCAGGAGTGGACTCGAGTCAGGTAGGCTCAGTAGCACCTTGTCCTCCGGGCGGCTCCGCTCCTCTGTCTTGCTGCAGTGAGTCCGCGACTTCTTCTTCCCGCCGCGAGTGACCGTCCCCGAGCAACCGCGCTGCCCACACACAGGTCTCTGAGTCTCTCTCCTCTCCGCCGACTCCAAGGCACGCACCATCCGACCAATCCCTCCCTGCCCTAGATCACTCCGCAGCCCACACGAGGATAAGTGGGCGGCGCCACACTCCCTGGCTGTCTTCCTACGGCCAAGGAGGAGTCGGGGGATGCATGATGAATGATGATACAGTTACAAAAAAAAAAAAAAGTGATGTGTAAAAAAAAAAGTCAGCGGCGGACACCACAGGCAGCCCTGTCGGACACCAGTGTCCGGGAGTGGACACCTTGCCTATCCCTGAGGACAACAATCCTAAACATACAGCCAAAGCTACAATGGAATGGTTTGGATCAAAGCATATTCATGTGTTAGAATGGCCCAGTCACAGTCCAGACCTAAATCCATTTGAGAATCTGTGGCAAGACTTGAAAATCGCTGTTCACAGACGCTCTCCATCCAATCTGACAGAGCTTGGGGTATTTTGCAAAGAAGAATGGGCAAAAATTCCACTCTGTAGATGTGCAAAGCTGGAAGAGACTTCCCCAAAAAGACTTAATAATAATAATAATAATAATAATAATAAATAAACTTAATTTTATATAGCGCCTTTAAAGGTGGCTTCTCAAAGCGCTTTACAAGGAAAACACAAGAAATACACAGGATAACATAACATAAGGGGTAAGGGGACAATTATGTGAAAGCTTGGCTAAAGAAAAATGTTTTTAGATTTAATTTGAATGAGTTTAGAGAAGAGGACTCTGACATTCTAAGGAAGTGAATTCCATAGCTTTGGAGCATAGCAGGAGAAGGTTCTGTCCCCCATTGAGTGTAGGTGAGTAGGGGGGACACACAGTAGACCAGAATTTGAGGAGCGGAGTTGTAAAAAGTTCAGAGAGATAATGGGGGGCCAAGCCATGAAAAGACTTGTAGGTGAGCAAGAGGATCTTAAAGTCTATGCAAAACTTGATGGGTAGCCAGTGCAAGGACTCCAGGATCCAGGATAGGGGTAATGTGATCACTTTTACCAGACCCAGTCAGGATCCTGGCTGCAGAATTTTGAGCATATTGGAGCCAACTTGCAGCTGTAATTGCAGTGAAAGGTGATTCTTTTCACATATTTATTTTGTAAAAAAATTGAAAACCATTTATCATTTTCCTTCTACTTCTCAATTATGTGCCACTTTGTGTCGGCCTATCACATAAAATCCCAATAAAATAATTTACGTTTTTGGTTAAAACATGACAAAATGTGGGAAATTTCAAGTGGTATGAATACTTTTTCTCGTATGCTAATCTTTCCCGTTCAGATTTTCCTCTTCTACAGGAAGTTCTTCTTATCCCTAAATTGTGCTGATACTGGTACTGAACCATAATCATCTGCTGGCCATAGACATTAGATGCTGGTTGGGCATACAGATGCAATGCCACCACTGAAGGATATTTTCATTGTTATGGACTGGCAGAATCATTCTGGCAAATTGATTGTGCCAAAAAAATGCTGATTTTGCTCAATGAGCTTGTTAAAGAACGAAAGCATCTTCAGTTTTACCAAAAACAAGTTGCTGGAGACTAATGTAGCACTGATCAATCAACAAATGTTCTGTTTCAAGGGCCGCTTTGTGCATTGACATACCCTCCTCCATAACTCCCAACTGTCCCTGATTTTAAGGGACTGTCCCTGATTTGGAGGAATGCCCCTCTGTCCCTCTTTCCTCCTCATTTGTCCCTCATTTTGGTCTGATCTATAGAGTTGTATATAAAATGCACTTTTTATATCTTTTAAAATGTGTTTCCCAGTGCTAAACCTTTCATCCAATTTCGAAATTGCTGCATTTGTAAATTTCAGAAATCAAGTAGTGGTAAAAAAAAACTTGTGGGTTTAACGAATCATTTGTTTGTATAATTCTCCTTAAAGTGGGAGAAAACCCCCATGCATAATTTGTACCTATAGGTAAGCCTATAATAAATGGAGAAAGGAATAGAAGGCGCGTGGCCTGGTGCATTATCCTTGGTATATTATTAACCACTTCAGCCCCGAAAGGTTTTCCAGCTTTAGGACCAGAGCCCTTTTTGCGATTCGGCACTGCGTCACTTTAACTGACAATTGCGCGGTCGTGCGACGTTGTACCCAAACAAAATTTGCGTCCTTTTTTTCCCACAAATAGGGCTTTCTTTTGGTGGTATTTGATCGCCTCTGCGTCATTTCTTATCGCCGCTATAAACAAAAGAAGAGCGACCATTTTGCAAAAAAACCCAAATTTCTTACTTTTTGCTAAAATTCAAATCCAAAAAAAATATAAAAAAACATTTTTTTTCACCGTTTTTGGCCGATTTATATAATTCCTCATATTTGCGATAAAAAAAATTGCAATCGGCGTTTATTGATTGGTTTGCGCAAAAGTGGACGTGTTTACGGATGATGAGAATTCATTTCTGGGGTTTTTATTTATTTTTTATTTTTTACTAGTAATGGCGGCGATCTGCGATTTTTAGCGGTACTGCGATATTGGGGCGGACATGTCGGACATTTTTGACACTTTTTGGGGACCAATGACATTTATTCAGTGATCAGAAATTTAAATGTCCACTGATTACTGTATAAATGTCATTGGCAGTGAAGGGGTTAACCTGGGGGGGAGAGCTAGGGGTTAACTGTGTTCCCTGGGTGTGTTCTTACTGTGGGGGGGTTGGGCTAACATGGGCATGAGAGATCTAACTGATCCCAGTGACAGGGATCAGTAGATCTCTCATGCCCCACTGACAGAGCGGGGAACCGCCGTGTTTACATCGGCGGTTCCCCGTTCTTTTCCCTGTAGCCGCTCATCGTGCCTCGCCGGCGGACATCGGGTCCGCCCAAGCCGCGGGCATACTCCTCAGGAGTGCGGCGGGTGCGCGCGCGTGCGCCCCCTGGTGGCCAAAAGCAAATCGCTGCTTATTTACGGCGATTCGCGCAGGGCTCCCCCACTGCCGCCGTAAAAAGACGGTGCGCGGTGGGGAACCGGTTAAATGACAGAAGTAAGTAGTATACTCACATTTAGTAAAATAATTAAAATAATTAAAATCACATCATATTATTCCTCTTGGGGTGTCCATATAATGATACCGGCTTCCCATAGGGCTGACGGGTGTTGCGGCAGGCTGACGTGTTTCAAGGGTTTTCCTCTTCCTCAGAGCCTTATGAAAAAATCTGGTATGCGTGTTATCCTGTGGTGTGCCAGGTGGGTGGTAAGACCATGAAGTGGATACTGGAGAGCACTCCTGTCCAGCTCAGACTACATCGGGGCGTGCTTCCCAAGGGTCGGAAGTATCCACTTCATTGGATTTACACACACAGTGCCAATGCGCTGAGTGACAGCAACTCCTTCATCTGTGGTATCAGCCAGGGTTTGGAGCGCAGTGAGGTTCTGGGACACGAACCATATCATCCTCCAGAGACATCCCCCTATACAGCCCACCCACAGAACTATACCACCCGTCCATCGCAGATCGCATCTGGTTATCCCTAGATCTAAGAGGATAAGCGCCCATTCATCACTACAGGTGTGCTGAGATTAACAAAGGACCAATGCAACCGGTAAAGGAGGACTATTCCCTCATAGTCTTACCACCCACCTGGCACACCACACAGGATAACATACATACCAGACTTTTTCATAAGGCTCTGAGGAAGAGGAAAACCCTTGAAATGCGTCAACCTGCCGCAACAACCGTCAGCCCTATGCACCAGGCCACGTGCCTTCTATTTCTTTCTCCATGTTCTAGCACTCTGGCTCCCCCAAGCTGACCGAGGCAGCAGGGCATGCATTGTCCATACAGTAACATCTGAACAGAAGCTCAATTACTCACACCCAAGCCCACAGCACAGCGCAGGAGATTTTATTTGTTGATGTCTACGCCTATAATAAGGCTTACCTATCGGTGCTGTAAATATCTCCTACATGTGCACAGTTTATGAGATATTTACTGTACATGATGCCAGTTACGTCACTGCCACATGAGCTCTGAAGGAGCCCTGTGCTGTAAACGGCAGGAGTGATGTCATTGAGGCTCCAGCAAGTCACACAGCAAGAGTCCTCGAACCTGGAAGGAAGACGGGAGAAGATGGAAGCCTTGTCAGTGGTGACAGCTCGCCGCTGGAAGGGATTTGTTCCAAGGTAAGTTTCACATAATGTGCTAGTATGTGATGCATACTAGCACATAATGGCTTTACCTTGCAGGTTCCAGGGAAAAAAAACACACAGCAATTTACTACTGCTTTAAAGGGGGTGTGGCACGGGGTGTATCCTATGCTTACATACGTTTGCTAATAGATGTCCCTCATTCCCATCTCAAATAGTTGGGAGGTATGCTCTTCAGACCTCGGGCCATCCGCTCAGTATGGTCACCTGCTGAATAATCATCCTCCACAGGCAGCTTATTTCTCCAAAAAGACAAGTTTAACCCAATGCAGTTTTACTTGTACTGTTTTGTACACAGCAAAAAAATGACCACACAGTGGTTGAAGAAGAAAAAGGTGAGTGTCCTTGCATGGCCTAGTCAGAGCCCAGGAAAAAGATCTGCTGCACACCGACATGGAAGAGAGTCCTTTATTGAAGCATCAAGGCAAATTCCAAAAAGACATGACACACCGCAAGTGCAATAAGCCTAAAAGAGTGGACGTATTTCACACATCTATGTGTGCTTACTCATCATTCAGTCATCACTAGTCAGAGCCCAGACTTAAACCCCATTGAAAATCTGTGGAATGACTTGAAGACTGGAGTCTACAAACGGTCACCATCAAATTTAACTGAACTTGAGTAGTTCTGCAAAGAAGAGTGGGCAAATATCGCAAAGTCTAGATGTGCAAAGTTAGTAGAGACAAATCCCAACAGACTAAAGGCTGTAATTAAAACAAAAGGTGGTTCAACAAAATACTGACATAAGGGGGTGATCCTTTTTCCAACTCAGTGATTCTGTTTTTGAAAGTTTTTTTCTGACATGTTGGTGTTCTATCTTTCACTTGGATGTTACAATGTGCACTAGTAAATACAGCTGGATAAAACAAAAACAGTGTCTGTCTTAATTTCAGGCTGCAAAGCAACAAAATGTGATTATTTTCAAGGGGGTAATTCTTTTCTATAGCCAGTGTACATGCGGTTTTCTAATTGGGCAATGATGTGGCAGTATAAGGCCCCTTTCAGATGTCTGTCCTTCATTCCATGTCAGCAGTTGATTGGGAAATACATTGGTTGAATCAGAACGTTCGCGACACCTGTGTCTGTTCTGATGTCTTCTTCATCTTGTAATAGAGTAAAAATGGACCCATGCAATCTCTATGGGATGTGGGTGGATGGGCGTCTGTTTGCCTCTGTGTTCATCCGATCCATTTCATTTGTGTTCACAAAAATGGAAAAGGACATAAACATTTTCTGTTTGTTAGGCTCGGTTCACACAGGGGCGATCCGACTTCAAGCACGACTTTGCCAGGCAACTTCAAGGCAACTTCAAACTTAACAATGCCAGGCTACTTTGCCTGTGGCCAATCAGAGAAGGGAGGGTGGGGCTGCCCCAAAATAAATTCTATTCTTTTCACTGACAAAGTCGGTTGCATTAAGATGGGGGATCCAACTTGGAGGCGACTTCCATTGAATTCTATGGGCACAAGTCGGATAGAAGTCGTACAGGAATCTCTTCTGAAGTCGCCTTGAAGTCGGAGCGACTTCAGTAGCGTACATAAAGACGGCTCCCATTCACTTCAATGGGATTTCTTATGTCAAGCGACCTGGGGCGACTTGAGGTGACTCAAGTCGGATCCCAAGTCGCCCCTGTGTGAACCGGGCCTTATTGTGGACCTAAACCGACTTGGATATGAACAGATGCAAAATAACGCATATCCGCCCATGTCCATCCAACCACAGAGATATGTTGTGTATAAAAAACAGACAGAACACTCATCTGAAGGGGGCCTAATGCATACCATCATGCAGATACAGGTCAGGAGCTTCAGCTAATGTTCACATCAAACACCAGAATAGTGAAAAAGTATGATCTCATTGGTTCGCTATCTGTCTAAAATAAAAAAAATGACAAAAATGTTGTTTGGGTACAGTGTTGCATGACCGCGCAATTGTCATTCAGAGTGTGACAGCCCTGAAAGTTGAAAATTGGCCTGGGCAGGAGAGGGGTGAATCAGGTGTAACACAACACTCGGGCAACTCACTGAGGATCCAAAGAGCTGTGGGTGCTCACCTCGGCTCGCCACCGCAGTACTTGAAGACAAAACATAAATGGCGGCACTCCACGATTTGTTCCAAATGCTTGTGATTTATTGAAAAGATAGTCATACAGGGACAAAGGTAGACGTGTTTCACTCAAACACTCATTAATGAATAAGCTCATGTTTGAGTGAAACGTGTCTACCTTTGTCCCTGTATGACTATCTTTTCAATAAATCACAAGCATTTGGAACAAATCGTGGAGTGCCGCCATTTATGTTTTGTCTTCAGGAGGGGGGTGAAAGTGCCCGGTATTGAGGTGGTTAATAAAAACAAATGTATTTATGAGTTCTTAACCCCAATAAATTGCTGCAGCCTAATATTTTCCAAAAGATACTTGTGTTAGTTTTATTTACATACAATCACTTTCTACGGCTTGCCGTCTCAGTCTCCACAACATCTCTAAAATACGTCCCTTCCTAACCAATGAAACCACAAAGCTCCTGATTCACTCCCTGGTCTTCTCTCGCCTCAACTACTGCAACTCCCTCCTCACTGGTCTACCTTTAAATAGACTATCCCCCCCTCCAGTCCATCATGAATGCCGCTGCCAGACTCATCTACCTTACAAACCGCTCAACGTCTGCCACCCCCCTCTGCCAATCCCTCCATTGGCTGCCACTCGCCCAACGAATTAAATTTAAAATACTAACAATCAGCTACAAAGCCATCCACAACTCTGCTCCCAGCTACATCACCAACCTTGTCTCAAAATACCAACCTAACCGTCCTCTTCTCTCCTCCCAAGACCTCCTGCTCTCCAGCTCCCTCATCACCTCCTCTCATACTCACCTCCAAGACTTCTCCCGAGCCTCTCCCATCCTCTGGAACTCCCTACCCCAATCGGTCAGAATGTCCCCAAATCTATCCACCTTCAAGCGATCCCTGAAAACTTTTCTCTTCAGGGAAGCCTATCCTACCACCACCTAATAACTACACTCCTTTTTTCTCAATCAGCTCATCCCCCGCAGTTTACTGCCCTTTTGTATCATTTAACCCTCCCTCCTAGATTGTAAGCTCTAATGAGCAGGGTCCTCTGATTCCTCCTGTATTGAATTGTATTGTAATTGTACTGTCTGCCCTAATATTGTAAAGCGCTGCGCAAACTGTCAGCGCTATATAAATCCTGTATAATAATAATAATAATAATAATTTAAAGCAGAGTTCCATCTAACAGTGGAACTTCCGCTTTAAGGGAAGGTGACCCCTTGGCATGTTGTGGCATGTCATTTTTTTGGGGGGGCGGAGACCCTGTTTTCACAGGGTCCCTGGTCCCACTTCCTCCTCTGGCGCCACAGAGCCAGAAGGAAGTTCACCTTCCTCCCCTCCCACCCGGCGATCTTCTGGGACACGTTGCAGGTCCCAGAAGATACACCGGCCATTCACAGCGCAGTGCACGCGGCAAAGCCGGGGCGCCCACACTTGTGATGCCAGCGCCGCCGAGGGCAGGGGAAGAAGAGCTAGCTTACGGGCGGCCGCATCGCTGGAGTGTGGGACAGATGAGTTTGATGAGAGATGATTTTTGTAGCTGCTGACTTTTAACTGGGTGAAACTCTGCTTTAATAAACACATTTTATTTCAGCAGACTCATTGAAAAAAGGGTGCTTATGTGCTCTGCAAGCCCATGCACAACATATTGAACCTTGAGGTGGATGGACCGCATTGGGTTCCTCTACTGGTTGTAATGGGTATAGGACCACCAAAACTGGAGATGTGAAGACTGGAAAAATGGAACTTAGTCTGGTGACACTCCATTATTACAGATGGTAGACCAATCACCGGATCTGAAACTAAAAGAACAACTTTGGGATGTGGTTGAATGAGAGTTTCTTATCATGCAGATGACAAATTTGCAGAAACTTTGTGATGCAATTGCCTTGGAGCAGAATCTGAGAGAACTAAGGATGCTTGGAGAACAAGGAGGACCTACTTATTATCCAACCACACCTCGCGCTACATTGTTTGCACAGTCAGACTATAACGTGGCCAGCTGTGCAATTCTTTCAAAATCCAACAGTAGCTGGATACATTGCGTAAAGCTCACCTTCACCTTCTCACCTTTCTCTGCACCTTACCAAAAGATCTTATGGGAAAAGGATTCACGGTGTCTCCTGCATTCTCAAAATTGTATTAATCTACAAATATTATTTAAGGGTGTTTTCAGCCAACCCGCTGGCATACACTGTTAAAAAACAGATATAAGTGTAACACTTCCTCCTGGGGAGTGTGGGGTGACCCCCAAGCAGTTTGGCAGGCCCCAGTCTACTTACTGTCAATAGCTTCTGGGTGCATCCACTCCCAGGCCAGGGTGCATAGGTTTGACACCAATCATTTTTAAGTTTTTTTACATTTTATTGCTTAAAACTTTTGAAAAGTGTGTGTGTGGGGGGGGGGGGGGGTAGGGAAAACAAGGTTACCAAAGAGAAGAGATAACAGCAGTACTTGCATACATGGATAGCAGGGTGAATCTCAATCTACAAATGCTAAATTTGGTGTAGCTTGTGCTTGCTTTTTCTCTGGTTCAGTTTGGCCCATTAAGAGCAGACACAATTGGCCTGTCTCCACTGATCACTAAAGAAAGGGGGACTTATCCATTGGCCACCAATGTAAGGGGAGCTTTTCTAATGACCACCAATGTAAGGAGGCACTTCTCCCACTTACCACCAATGTAAAGGGGGCTTGTCTACTGACCACCACTCTAAGGGGACACTTCTCCCACTGACCACCAATGTAAGGGGGAACTTCTCTCACTGACCACCAATGTAAGGGGGACTTATCCACTAACCACCAATATAAGGGGCAACTTCTCTCACTGACCACCAATGTAAGGGGGACTTATCCACTAACCACCAATATAAGGGGCAACTTCTTCCACTGACCAACAATGTAAGGGGTAACTTCTTCCACTGACCACTAATGTATGGGGGACAACAATGTAAATGGGCACTTTTCTCACTGAACACCAAGTAAAGGGGCACTTCTCCACTGACCACTACTTGTAAGGGGGCACTTCTCTCACTGACTACCAATCTAAGGGGGCACTTCTCTCACTGACCACAAATCTAAGGGGGCACTTCTCTCACTGGCCACCAATGTAAGGGGGCACTTCTCTCTCTGACCACCAATGTAAGGGTGCACCTCTCCACTGACCACAGAGATACATTGTATATAAAAAACGGACACAGAACGCTCCTCTGAAGTGGGACTAATGCATACCATCATGAAGATACAGGTCAGGAGCTTCAGTCAATGTTCACATCAAACACCAGAATTGTGAAAAAATATGATCTCATTGGTTTTGACCATGGCACGACTATTGGTGTCAGACAGGCTGGTATGAGTATTTCTGCAGCTGCCGATCTCCTGGGATTTTCATACACCATAGTCTATGAGGTTTACTAACGGTGCAAAAAAAAAAAAAACATTTGGTGAGCCGCCATTTTGCGGACTGAAACAACTTGTTGTTGAGAGAGGTCAGAGGAGAATGGCCAGGTTGGCCTGAGTTGATAGGAAAGCTATGATAACTATTATTTAAAACTGTAGTGAGCAGAATAGCATTTGAAAATGGCAGGGCCACAAACATAGTGAATTAGCCCCATGGTATTGCGAGCCCTGGCACCCTTGTTAAGGTTAAATAAAGCTTTTTAGCTGTTACTAAGGTCTGTTGTTGCTGGGCAGTTTTTGGCTTTCCTTTTTATTTATTTCAGGTTCCCCTTTCCTGTATCCTGGCAGACTCTCAGCTAGCAGCTGTCGCTAAGCAGATCAGCTTGTTGCACATTGAGCTGGGATTGGTAAGGGAGTTTCGGAGGGAAAAACAGGAACCAATTGGGACTTTCACCTACCTATATAATGTCTGTCTCCTAAATTGATTTTCAGCAGTTAGATCTTCAATGAAGCTGTCCCGCCCGATTTGCCCTTAGTCGTGCCTATCCTTTGCTGGGGATATTGTCACCCACTATTGTGGGTGGACTGTGTGATTCAGGACTTTAATGGACTGTTGCATTCAGCTTGAGTCTTGGTGACTGAGCTTTGGTGTGTGCTATTTGTTTCAAATATTATTCATTTGTTTAAGATTAATTAAATAGGTTTAACCACTTGACCTTCTAAAAGATTTACACCCCTTTGTGACCAGGCCATTTTTTGCGATACGGCACTGCGTTACTTTAACTGAGAATTGCGCAGTCACGCTGTACACACATGAAATGTATGTCATTTTTTTTTTGACAAATACAGCTTTATTTTGGTGATATTTGAGCACAACTGGGGTTTTTACTTTTTGGCTATAAACAAAAAAAATTCCAACAGTTTTGGAAGAAAAAAAATATGTATGTATATATTTTTTACTTTCTGCCAAAAAACATATCCAATAAAATTTTTAAAAAAATCAAATTTCTTCATGAATTTAGGCTAATATGTATTCTGCAACATATTTTTGGTAAAAAAAATCCAATAAGCAAATATTGATTGGTTTGTGCAAAAGTTATAGCATCTACAAACCATGGGTTATATACTGGAATTTTTATTTATTTATTATGCTAGTAATGGCGGCGATCAGCGACTTATAGCGGGACTGCGATATTGTGGCAGACAGTCTGACACAAACTTACACTTTGTGGGAACCAGTGACACTAATACAGCAATCAGTGCTAAAAATATGCACTGTCACTGTACTAATGACACTGGCTGGGAAGGGGTTAAACATCTAGGGCGATCAACGGGTTCAATGTGTGCTTAACCAGTGTTTTTGTGTACTATGTGTGCTGTTTTTACTAAGGGATGTAATGGTTTTCTTTCCCTGCTGCGCAGGGAAAGAAAATCCATCACATCCCTGCTGACAGAACAGAGCTCTACTTTGTTTACATAGGCAAAGCTCTGTTCTGTGTCTCTCCTCACAGATCAGACACCCATTTGCCAGCACCCGCAGCGGCGTTCACCCGCATCCCCTTCCCGGAAGTGCCGGATCATGTACCTAGTATGTGATCTGGCACAGGAGAGCCACTCTGCCTCCGGATAACAAAATTATGCAGTCAGCAAGCAGTTAAAGGAAGTTTATTTAAAAAAAAAATATTTATGGGCTTTTAACCCCAATAAAGGGCCACGGTCTAAATTTCCAAAAGATATTTGTGTTTGCTGTTTCATTTAATTAAAACCTTTTATTTCAGGAGATTCATTGAAAAAAGGGTGCTTATGGGCTCTGCAATCCCATGCACAACACATTGGACCTCGAAGTGGATGGACAACAACAGTAGACGACCACGCTGGGTTCCTCTACTGTCTTCCAAGAACAGAAATCTAAGTGTGTAATGGGCATAAAGCCACCAAAAGTGGACATGTGAAGACTGGAACAATGGAACTTAGTCTGGTGACACTCCATTATTACAGATGGTAGACCAATCACCGGAGGACAAATTGGCAGAAATGTTATGATGCAATTGCCATGGAGCAGAATCTGAGAGAACTGAGGATGCTTGGAGAACAAGGAGGACCTACTTATTATCCAACCACACCTCACGCTATATCATTTGCATGGTCAGACTGTAACATGGCCAGCTGTGCAATTGTTTCCCAATCCAACAGTAGCTGAATATATTGGGTAATGCTCACCCCGTGTTTCTTGGCACCTTATCAGAAGATCTTATGGGAAAAGGATTCACAGTGTCAGCCCCTCCTGCATTCTCAATATTGTACTCATTGATCTACAAATATTATTTAAGTGTGTTTTCAGCCAACCCGCTGGCATACACTGTTAAAAAACATATAAGTGTAACACTTCCTCCTGGGGAGTGTGGGGTGACCTCCAAGCAGTTTGGCCGGCCCCAGTCTACTTACTCCTAATCCTACATCAAAAGCATCAGTCTGGACAATGAACTCTTTTGAAAAATTGGGTGCTATCAGGACAGGGTGTTGGCACAGTGCCAACTTAAGCTCCAAAAAAGCCTTTTCAGTGCCTGAATTCCAGTCAACCATGACCGATTTCCGATCCTTAGTCAGATCGGTCAATGGAGCCGCCAATGTGGCAAAGTTGGGAACAAACCTCCTGTAGTATCCCACCATGCCCAGAATTGCACGTACCTGCATCTTTCTGAGGGGCGGGGCCAGTTCTGTATAGCCTCTACCAGTGGTGGCTGGTGAAATTTTAGGATGGGGGGAGCCAGACCCCGCCCTTTCTTTTTCACCCCTCCCACTAACGCTGTTAAAAAACATATAAGTGTAACACTTCCTCCTGGGGAGTGTGGGGTGACCTCCAAGCAGTTGGCCGGCCCCAGTCTACTTACTGTCAATAGCTTCTGGGCTCATCCACTCCCAGGCAGGGAGTATAGGTTTGACACCAATCATTTTTAAGATTTTTTACATTTTATTGCTTAAAACTTCTGAAAAGTGGGGTAGGGAAAACAAGGTTACAAAAAAGAGGAGAAAACAGAAGTAAAGTACTTGCATGCACAGATAGCAGGGTGAATCTCAGTTCACAAATCCTAAATTTGGTGTAGCTTATGCTTGCTTTTTTTTGGTTCAGTTTGGCCCAGTAAAAGCAGACACAGTTGGCCTCCACTGACCACTAAAGTAAGGGGGACTTATCCACTGGCCACCAATGTAAGGGGGCACTTCTCTTACTGAACTCCAATGTAAGGGGGCACTTCTCCACTGACCACCAAGTGAAGGGAGCACTTCTTCCACTGACCACCAATGTAAGGGGGCACTACTCCCCTGGCCACCAAGGTAAGGGGGCTGTAAAGTTAGAGTTAGATTGCAGGACACAGGCTTTGCAAGCAAAGTAATGTTTATTAAACTTAAACAGCTTCACGGCAGCAAAATAACAGAAGGAAATATAAGTCTTCAAAAAGTAAGCCGCTGCCTCCATCTATAACTGGTCTATATAGTAAGGAGCGTTGGAGGGCATCAAATGACAACAAACAGCCTAGGAAAAAACCAAGCTCTACTTACCAAACAGCTGGAAACCAGCCAAATTGACCTGCCTAACAGTATGTGTTAAAAACAGGGGATTGGTTACACGCATTTGCAAATCCATGCGTTATCTAGAGGGCCCCGACAAGGCTCCCTGTGACCTCTAGTCCCTATCTCTGACTAATGAGAGACTCCACATTGGGAGCGCATGCATTCTGATGAGATAGATGAAGGCACGTGGCCTGGAGGTAGTCCAACCCTTCTTAAAGATACAGGGACACCATCTATAACTGGTCTATATAGTAAGGAGCGTTGGAGGGCATCAAATGACAACAAACAGCCAAGGAAAAATCCAAGGAAAAAAACAAGCTCTAGTTACCAACCAGCTTGAAACCAGCCAAATTGATCTGTCTAATGCAAATGCACGGGTAAGCTAGAAGGAAATATAAGCCTCACGACTTGCAGAGTTCAGAACTGCCATTGCAGTTTAAACAGTTCCCGATTGTTGCAGAGGGTAACTTCCTCTGTTAGCAGGTTTCCAGGCAAGACACTGCCATGCACTTTCACAGCTGCACACCAATGCACCATCCACAGTCTCCTCTATTCTCCTCCACCCACACCTACAAATTCCTGTCTTATTTTTTAAACCCACTTCCTCTGACCAGTGAGTTAACCCTTTTGTTCCCTTAAAGGGTCCACATTCCAAACAGAGGGGAAATATAGCATCCTTCCAGGACCCAGCCACGGCGTCCTGTACATATCTCCCCCCTCTGCCCCAACGCCAAGGAGGTGGAGGCAACAGTGGAGCTAAAACAATGGACTCGGAAGAGGGCATCTGCATTTTGAAGCAGTCTCCCGGGCCTATGCTCCACCAGAAACTTAAGTTGCTGGAGTGGCAGGAACCAACGAGTAATCCTGGCATTAGTCCCTTTACCTTGTCTCATCCATGTTAAAGGGGCATGGTCTGAAATCAGTCTGAACCTCCTCCCCAAGAGATAATATCTGAGGGATTCCAGAGCCCACTTAATGGCCAGACACAATCACTCAACTATAGAGTAGTTTCTCTCTGCTGGTGTCAACTTCCTACTGAGGAAGACTAAGGGGTGCTTCTTGCCATGAACAACCTGTGATAAAACTGCTCCTAATCCTACATCAAAAGCATCAGTCTGGACAATGAACTCTTTTGAAAAATTGGGTGCTATCAGGACAGGGTGTTGGCACAGTGCCAACTTAAGCTCCAAAAAAGCTTTTTTAGCGTCTGAATTCCAGTCAACCATGACCGAATACCGACCCTTAGTCAGATCGGTCAATGAAGCCGCCAATGTCGCAAAGTTGGGAACAAACCTCCTGTAGTATCCCACCATGCCCAGAAATGCACGTACCTGTTCTTTCTGAGGGGGCGGGGCCAGATCTGTATAGTGAAATTTTAGGATGGGGGCGCCAGACCCCGCCCTTCCTTTTTGACACCTCCCACTTCTCATAAGTCACACCCCTTATAGTTTCCACCCCTTTTGTCAGGAGTATACAGTCCAGCATCCCCAGATAGGGGATTTAGCATCACCAGATAGTGGTATATACAGCATCACCAGATAGGAGTATACAGAGTCACCAGATAGGAGTATACACTCACAGAGTCACCATATTGCAGTATACAGAGTCATCATATAGCAGTATACAGAGCCCCAGGTAGGGATATACAGAATCACCATAGAGCAGTATACAGAGTCCCAGATAGCAGTATACAGACTCACCATATATCAGTATACAGAATCACCATATATCAATATACAGGGTCCCAGATAGGGTATACAGAGCCCCAGATAGCAGTATACAGGGTCCCAGATAACAGTATACAGGGTCCCAGATAGCTGTATACAGGGTCCCAGATAGCAGTATACGGAGTCCCAGATAGAGTATACAGAGCCCCAGATAGCAGTATACAGGATCCCAGATAGCAGTATACAGAGCCCCAGATAGCAGTATACAGGGTCCCAGATAGCAGTATACAGGGTTCCAGATAGCAGGATACAGAGCCCCAGATAGCAGTATGCAGGTTCCCAGATAGCAGTATACAGGGTCCCAGATAGGGTATACAATCACCAGCCCCCTTCCCCCCGAAGTCAGGACAAGTCCCGCACTTACCCCATCTAATATGCAGGCTGGCAGTGTTGTAGAGATTGGCATGCAGAGAGCAGGCTGACAATATGTAGAGGCAGAGCTTGTGGAGAGCATGCTGACAGTGTGCAGACAGCTGGCAGTGGACTGTCCTCCTCTCCTCGTGTGGACAGTCTGCTCAGAAGTCCCGGCGGAGTGCTGTGCCTGCGTGAGTAATCACTCTGCCAGCACGTCCGCCATAGTCCCGCCCCCGCCCACAGCATCCAATGACAGAGAGCCATTGGCTCTGATGGCTCAGGGAGCAGCCAATCAGACTATGTGTGTGCGCCAGTTCAGCGCACACACATAGACTTTAATTACTGACCAATCGGCTCACTACTTGCTGTCAGCTGACAGGAAGGAGCCGAGGAAAAAAAAAAAAAGAAACGTCAATATACCGGCACCTCCTGCAGGGGGGCCGGGCTGACTTTTTTTTTCCCTTCTCAGCGGCGGGGAGGCGGCGTCCAAGCGCTCCTTATACACCAGCCGCCAGTGGCCTCTACCTTGCCCTCTACCCACGACATATCCCAGGTATTTCACCTCCTCCATTCCCAAAGCACATTTTTCAGGGTTTATTGTAAACCCCTCCTTCCAAAGTGAGTCCAGCCTGGCCAGGACTTTGGGCAAGTGTGATTCCCAGTCTCTGTGAAGGATGACTATGTCATCCAAATATACGGTGGCATACTCCCGGTGGGGCCCTAAAATCCTATCCATTGCTCGCTGGAACGTGGCTGGAGCAGTTTGTAGTCCAAAGGGCATTCTTTTGTACTGAAAACTCCCCTCTGGGGTAGAAAAAGCAGTTTTCTCTCTGCAGCATTAGTCAACGGAATTTGCCAATACCCCTTTCACTTTTCACTTAGGGGTGTACTCACTTATGTTCCCAGCAGTTTAGACATTAATGGCTGTGTGTTGAGTTATTTTGAGGGGATAGCAAATTTACACTGTTATACAAGCTGTACACTCACTACTTTACATTGTAGCAAAGTGTCATTTCTTCAGTGTTGTCACATGAAAAGATATAATAAAATATTTGCAAAAATGTGAGGGGTGTACTCACTTTTGTGAGATATTGTATGTCTCCCATATGCAGGAAAGGATCATAAGCGTGATGCCACTAGTCAAAGAACATTTGCAAAAAGCCCAGGAGAATCAATGGCGGGTCTATAACAGGTCCCCAAAAATAAGGCACTTCCAAGTGGGGGATCGCGTGGCGGTGTTGATTCCTACTGTGGAAAGTACGTTTTTGGCCAGAAGGCAAGGTCCCTTTGAAGTTGTGGAAAAAATGGGGAAGGCAAATTATAAAGTCCACCAACCAGGTAAGAGGAAGCCGTATCAGATACAGTATCTCACAAAAGTGAGTACACCCCTCACATTTTTGTAAATATTTTATTCTATCTTTTCATGTGACAACACTGAAGAAATGACACTTTGCTACAATGTAAAGTAGTGAGTGTACAGCTTGTATAACAGTGTAAATTTGCTGTCCCCTCAAAATAACTCAACACACAGCCATTAATGCCCTAAACCGCTGGCAACAAAAGTGAGTACACCCCTAAGTGAAAATGTCCATATTGGGTCCAAAGTGTCAATATTTTGTGTGGCCACCATTATTTTCCAGCACTGCCTTAACCCTCTTGGGCATGGAGTTCACCAGACCTTTACAGTTTGCCACTGGAGTTCTCTTCCACTTCTCCAGTAAATTTACACTGTTATACAAGCTGTACACTCACTACTACTATTGTAGCAAAGTGTCATTTCTTCAGTGTTGTCACATGAAAAGATAGAATAAAATATTTACAAAAATGTGAGGGGTGTACTCACTTTTGTGAGATACTGTATTCGAGAACACTCTGATGCTGGATAGGTTCACTTTCCCATTCCTCTTTAAAAAGTCAAGCAACCCACGGGGTCTCTGCCCATACACCAAAGGGTGAAACCCCAATGGAGGCCTGGGGCACTTCCCAAATAGCAAACAGGAGAGCCAGCAACAGGCTGTAAGGATGGGCTTGGACTGAACGTGTCCGAGTCCGCCAGGAAGTGAACCCTGCGCTGCACTAATCACAGGCAGTGAGACATTCCCCGATGCACAGCTGCAGCGATCGGGGAATGTCTCACTGCCTGTGATTAGCGCAGAGCAGGGTTCACTTCCTGGCGGACTCGGGCACATTCGCTTCCAAACACACCCGAGCCCATCCTTGATGTAAGGCAGTCCCAGTTATTCCCATCCCTTTGTACCACTCTCTTGAGCATGGACTTAAGAGTCTTATTAAAGCATTCTACCAAGCTGTCAGTTTGGGAATGGTAGACTGATGTGCGCAGCTGTTTTATCCGGAACAGCTTACATACATTGGCCATAACCCTCGACATAAACGGAGTGCCTTGGTCCGTGAGTATTTCCTTAGGAAAACTAGTCCGTGGAAACAACTGGAATGTAGAGGAACAGTATTTCTTTACCTCTGCTTTCAGACCTGGCCAGTAAAACCGGTCGGTGATCCGTGCTTCTGTCTTCGCAATTCGCAGGTGTCCCCCTAAAACAGTGTTATGGGCCATGTTCAGAACCTTTCGTCTATACTATTGGGATACCAACAATTGTTCTACCACATTTTCTCTTACTTTAACCCGATAAAGCAATTCATTACATACTGCAAAGTGTGACCAACGCTCAATCGCACATGGCTCTTGGGGAACCCCATTTATCACCATAACCTGTTCCCGCATCTGGGTCAAAATAGGGACCTGCACCCGGGCAGTACCAAATGCCTATTGGGGAACATACAAATCCGGCAAGGCAGGGGTAGAGGCCACTTCTTCATCCGCTTCCCCCACCATTACCTGAAGTTGTACAATGTTCCCCCCCTCAGCGTTCAGGTAGGTCTGTGAAGAACATATTTTGGCATCCTTAACCGTATCAATATTACTTTATCACCACTAACCAAATCATTAGCATTTTTATCATCCGGATCAACATTAATAACATTTGGAAGTTCAGGGTTATTCCCCTCAACAGCAGTAACAGAGGGACTACTTTCTCCCCAGTTTCTGGGCCGTTCATGTAGTTATCCTTGTTCCCACAGTTTCACAAATAATGGACAGTCTTGTCATATTATAACATCATGCACCAAGTTCTTCACCACCCCACCTCTTGAGTACCAGTGCCACATGCTGTGGAGATGGACATCCAGATGAGAGGGTACTCTCTAGTGTCCCCATGAATGTACACCACCCACATAGTTTTGTTTACCAGGCTGATCCTCCCAACTACTCTGAAATAAGCCAGAGTTACCATGCTTCCGGAGTCCAACAAAGCCCTGGCAGGGAGGTGATCCCCCTCCTCCTCCTCAAAGGCGTCCAATAGGATCGCCTGTGTAAATATTCGCCAGAACACCAAGGATCCCCGTCCAAAGCCTGATGAAGGGGTCCTGCGTGGCTCCGAAACGTTGCACTCTCTGTGATGTGATCCTTCTTTAAATAAAGAACCTTTGGACGGTGATCCTTGGTGTGCTGGCGAATACTTACACATGTCTGACGCTTCCAGTATCCAGCTGGTGATCGCTGCAGCACCCACTTCTACACGAGCCTTACTTTGCCAGAAAGGTGTGTGTTAGGAAAACTTACAAGACAATAGGATCGCCTGACTTCTCATCAAGTCGGGAAGCGGGTAACAGATCCGCACTTTCTGATTGGCGTAGAGGCGATTCCGTGTTAGAAAAGCGAATATTCATTTGCTTTTCTAACACACGTGAGTAGGCTGCGAGCGTAATGCTCTGCGCTCGGAGTCCACTCTATTTTGAAGCCTATTAGAGCCTATGGCTGTAATCAGGTGCTTCAAAAAAACACCCCCGCCACTGTAATTCACATGCCCGGCGTCCTGAAAGGGGCCAGATGCATGAATAGGGGGTGGTTGCAGCGGCCATGGATAGATTCATGCTATGCATGAATCCATCCATTTAGCATATAGGGTGGCGAGGATAAGGGGGCGGCGCCCTTAATGGACAAGTCGCCCCTGGCACCAGGAATGACACCACCAACATTGAAGATCTCCCACTTTCTGAGCAGGTACAGACCACTGAGGAGGTACAGGGAGTGACTCTTGGCATTCCATGATGCTTGTTCCAGGGCTCTGTGGAACATCCTTCCGGAGGGTTGCAGTTGATCGCAAAACTGCAACCGTTGGTAGGGCCGAGTAGATCCACCACTACCTTTCCACCAACTCAACAAGGAGGTTCACTGTTATGGGGTCTACATGGCTGACCCACTGTTGAAGGTTGTCTGGCAGGGACCTTAGGTATCAGTCCAGCACGACCCGCTCCACGATTTGGGGGCCAGACAACACCTCGGGCTGCAGCCATTTTTTTTACCAGTTGCACCAGGTCATGCATTTGAGACCTGGGTAACCAATCTGGACGATACTTTCATTGGTGCACTCATTGGGCCCGAATGACCGTAGTCACCCCCAGACGAGCCAGAATTTCTGCCTTTTGATAGTCTTTAGCATCATCAGGTGGCAGGTAAAAGTAAGCCTTCTGAGGATCTTCAGTGAGGAAAGGAGCAATGAGGCCAGCCCACTGGTCCTGGGGCCACCCTTCTCTCTCTGTCGTCTTCTCAAATGTAGCAAGAAATGCCTCTACATCATCACTTGGGGACAACTTCTGCAGAGAATGTCTCAACCTCACGGTCACCTGGTTGCCAGGGGCAACAGCCACTTGCTCACGCCCTGAGAAAGCTGCTGCACTGCTTCTTGTAAAGCAGTCACCTGAACCTGAATAACCCCTTGCTGGGCCGCCTGCTGGGCTGCCAGCTGGGCCACCAACAGGTGAGTACTTTCTTGCTACAGAGCCAGCGCCTCTTTGTGGTGAGTTTGTTGTAACCTCCAGGTGAGTTGCTAAGCGCTGATTAGCTTCCTCATGGCGAGTCTGCGCTTGCATATTAGACAGGGATAGCTGTATAATTAGCTTCTCCATTGGTTCAGCTTTCAGGGTTTGTGCAGCTTTAACCTGGGACATAAATCCAATGTTCTGTCCCTTTAAAAGTCAGCTTTAAGTCCAATGCAAAAAAAAACACCAAAAAAAAAAATATATATATATATATATACATATATATATTTTTTTTTTTCTTCTTGTGCCTGTTACCCTGTCCTGCCCGCATCCTCCACCAGTTGTAAAGTTCGGGGAACCAGCTAGATCGCAGGACACAGGCTTTGCAATCAAAGTAATGTTTATTAAACTTAAACAGCTTCACGGCAGCAAAATAACAGAAGGTAATATAAGTCTCACCGACTTGCAGAATTCAGAACTGCCATTGCAGTTTAAACAGTCCCCGATTGTTGCAGAGGGTAACTTCCCCTGCTAGCAGGTTTCCAGGCAGGACACTGCCATGCACTTTCACAGCTGCACACCAATCCACCGTCCACCATCCACAGTTTCCTCTATGCTCCTCCACCCACACCTACAACTTCCTGTCTTTTTTTTTAAATCCGCTTCCTCTGACCACTGAATTAACCCTTTTGTTCCCTTAAAGGGACCACAGTCCAAACAGAGGGGAAATATAGCGTCCTTCTAGGACCCAGCCACGGTGTCCTGTACAGGGCACTTCTTCCACTGACCACCAATGTAAGGGGGGGCACTTCTCTCACTGACCACCGATGTAAGGGGGCACTTCTTCCATTGCCCACCGATCTAAGGGGACACTTTTCTCACTGACCCCCAATGTATGAGCGCACTTCTCTCACTGCCCACCAATGTAGGCAACGTGTGTACACAGCACCTTTGCCCTGTATATCGTCCCTTTCTTTGCTCTTTTGTACAGTGCCCAGGCATCAGTGAAAGCAGTTCCTGAGCGATGGGGATTTTTGCAGCTATTCAGACTTTAATAGCTTTGAATTGGGGGAGTCCCCGGCAGCTGACGGAAACAACTGAGGGGAACAACCTGATACTTTCCGCTTTGATATTTTAGTACAATTTTATTACTATTTTGACCAATAATGATATATAAATGTACATAATATTGAATATCAATATCAATATATATATATATTCACCAATCAGCCAAAACTTTATGACCACTGACTGGTTAATTGAATAACAATGATTATCTTGTTACAATGGCCGGGTGTGTGTGCATCACTTACCTGAGGAAGAGATGGCACCAGGATGTGGTATATGAAGGCAAGCCGGTGGAGGCAATGTGATGCATTGAGCAATGTTTTGCCAGGAAGCCTTGGATCGTGCCATTCATTTGGATGTTACTTGACACGGACCACCTACCTAAACATTGTTGCTGACCACATACACCCCTTTATGGAAACAGTATTCCCTCGTGGCAGTGGCCTCTTTTTTGGCAGGAAAATGTACCCTGCCACACTGCAAATATGGTTCAAGAATGGTCTAAGGAACACAACAATGATTATGAGATGCTGACTTGGCCTCCAAATTTTCCAGATCTCAGTCCAATCGGGCATCTGCAGGATGTGCTGGAAAAAACAAGCCTAAGTCCCACATCGCAAAGTACAGGAATTAAAAAATTTGCTCCTGACAGTTGGTGCCAGTCCAGATACCACAGCATACCTAGTGGAGTCCATGCCTTGATGGGTCAGGTGTCATTTGGAGGCAAAAAGGGTGGATCTAATCAATATTAGGTGGTTGGTCATAAAGTTATGGCTGATCGGTGTAAATAAAACCTTAGAAGGCACTCAGAGACTTCACACAAGAAATAGAAATACACTTTAGTATAGACAGTACCCCCCAAAATTTTATTTTTTAAATTGATACCTCTAAGTCCCGTGAGTAACCTGCATTACTTATAATGTCTCTCTATTGATCTCTATTCGTGCACATGGTGCCATTTTTCTACATTTTATACATACTGTTTTTTCTTATTTCGGATAGGGTAGGGAAGGGTTAGACCCTCCATCAGGTTTTCTTTGCTATCTGAGATTTCCCCTCTTTTTTATGTGCTGGTGGTCCTTGTCACATTTGTCAAAAAGCCACATTTGAGTGAGTGAGGAAAAATCCTGTGATGTGGACATACTTTTTTTCTTTCAAAATATATTTCATAGGGTTAGACTACCCCCTTGTGGTTACTGACTTTATTGCATCAGAAACTCCTGAAAAGTGTTTCTTTAATACTATTCACTAAATGTTTAGCTGACTTATTGCATTAATGAAAAAGTGGTCGCTGATGACCTTGTAAATCTGTCATCAGGTGTAAAATTGCATATTCTGCTAATTTCTGCTTTCTATTGTGCCCATACCAAGGGACCTCTGTGGTCCTAACTCTACATTTCCAAAGCATTCATCAACATTAATGGCTCACATGTGCACCCACTATCATCAACTAAGTGGTCATGGAATGGGAGGTTTGTCATCGGTTTGGGAATCTCCCCTTTTCCTGTTTTAACATTTATTGCACTAGATGGAAAATTTCTATACCATGCCAACACTTTTTTTTTTTTATCATTCTTAACGTTACTATATGTAACACCTTGTATGCTGTATGGGATTGGGGGTGTCCGTACTATGTACACTGTATGGCAGGGGTCTCCAAACTTTCTAAACAAAGGGCCATTTTACTGTCCTTCAGACTTAGGGGAGCCAGACTGGCGTCAATAGGAGTAAACAGTGCCCTATCTTTGCCATTAGGAGGAGAAATAGTGCCCAATTTTTGGTGCTAGTGGTAGGTATTATACCCCATTTTTCTCTGTCAGTGGGAGGAATAGTATCTCATATCACTGGGAGGAATAGTGCCCCAAGGGCCAGACATAGGCAAGCAAAGGGCCGCATTCGGCCCCTGGGCCACAATTTGGGGAGCACTGATGTATGGGATTGGGGGGGGGGTCTGTACTAAAGATTCTGTGTGGGGGTTTGTGTACTGAGGATTCTGTATTGGATTGGGGGGGGGGGCAATGGGGGAGTGTCTGCACTGAGAATTTTATATGGAATGAGGGTATCTGTACTGAGGGGTCTGTACTGGGGAGGGGGGATTTAGAAATGTTAATGTAGCCAATGGCCCCCTTAGGGGTGGCTGGTTGTTGTGGTTCACCTGATCACACTGCCCTCAATCACACTTTTTCCTCACATCCAGAGTCACAGAAAAGGCTGCTACTTTGTTTTGTTTTTTTATTAGGGGATTTGAACTTGGATGGGGTAGGGATGATTATGAGATGCCCAAGAATAAAACAGTTTTTTACACGGGACCTCTATATACACCTCTGTACAGAGGCGTAACTAGAACCTTCATGGCCCCGGTGCAAGAAATTATGAAGGCCCCCCTGACTCCTGGCCAGGGCCCTTCCCTCTTCCCACTGATCCTGGGGCCCTTTACTCCTATCGTGGGTCCCTTTATTATGATACCCCAACGAGGCCCTTTCACAAGTTGTGCAGCAGGCCCCCTTTCTGCCATCTTAAGGCCTTCCCATGGTGGTGAAATGCCAGTGCCCTTTGCCATCCTGATAGTTCCCTTACTGGTGTCAGTAGTTTTTCATTTTAATTTTATTTATTTTTTTACCATTTCATTTTTTACAATTTTATTTTTACAGTTTTTTTAGGAGCTCTGTTGGGGAGCTTTGATGAGATATTAGGGGTCTAAACAAACCTCAGCTCTCAATCTCCATCTGTGTAGCCTCAGCTGCACAGAATGAATGGACAGGAATAGCTGTGCACCGAGCCTCCCATACATTCAGAAACGGAAGTATAGTAAAAACAGTTTACTATGCTTCAGTTATGAATGAACCAATTGGTACCAATCACTGACAGAAAAGGAAGGAGCTGGTAAATGACAAATTTACCTACCCGTTTCCATCTCTGCATCATGACACATCTTCTACAGCAGCTGGCAGGAGAGAGGAGAGGGGGAAGACAGCAGCTCTGTGGGGGGACCAGGGAAGCACACAGGGACCCTGAGAACAGCAGAAGTAAACTGGATAGAGGAAACTGGAGGAGATCGGTTCCTCTAAATGCCACCCCGCCATCCCTCCTATTCAGGTGTACAAGGGAGGCACATGGGCCCCCTGGACCATGGGGCCCGTTTGCAATTGCAACCCCTGCAACCCCTATCGTTACGCCCCTGCCTCTGTATATACACTTCTCCTTCTTCACTCCAGCACTGACACTTGCTGCACGTTTCTCTCCTTGTTCCTCACTCCTGCACAACACTTGTATCACACAGGTGAGACCTGGAAGGTCTAAGACTAGCCTATGAACTGCCCATGGGGGACGCCTCAATGGGTTTAGAGCAGCAGCAAACATAGAAGTATAAGGGCTGCTGGTACATGGCCTATTGTGATAGAGCTCATAGGATCCTACATCCCTGGGATCCAGATATTGCTACCCCTGGGTGAATAGAGAAAATATTTTGTTACAAATTAAGAAATCATACGAGTGGTAAGTGCTTTGTACGCACATTTGCATATAATCTTAAAGTGCTAAGTGCTTATATATGCATGCATATAGAACTGCTAGGATGAAGAACTCCCAATGTAGGGGGATGGTTTCAAAGTTACCTATAACATCTGAGATGTTATGCGAGGCGCCGTAATGGACAGGCGTTACTTGTCGCCTCGCGTGCGTGACTAGCAAGAGTCCGACACAGGTTTTGCCAGCCACCGTGGCAGGGCTGGTTCCGGCCTGGACTTTCTGGTCCACTCAAACCCCTCTCCACCTGCATTTAATGACCAGAAAGAGAGCAGAGGAGAGCTCTATCCTGGATCTCAGAGGGAGAAAGCTAAATGAGCTCTGTGTGCTAATTTGGACTCAAAGAACAAAGGTTTGCACTGTGCTTATGTTTTGTGGGTGTTGGAGACAGCCCCACACTGTATAGAGGAACCCGATTGCTTAGTTTAGCACCAGACGGCAAGGTTTTGTTCTCAGTTTTTTTATGTGTTTTGATCTTGCAAACCTGTCATAATAAACCTGTCATGCCGCCAGATTTTAGAGAAACTGACCTCCATGCTCAATCTTTTCCTCTGAAAAGTGATCCCGACAAGCTAATCTCCCACACATGGCAACTTTCAAAAGATGGAGGAAATGTTGAAGGCCCTGCAAGCCAATGCAGCCCAATGGGAAACCAATCACGAGGTTGTGGAAGCCGCTGCAGCTCAGTGAGAGAAGAGTCGCCAGGCCATTGTAGCTCAGCAGGAAAACAATCTCCGAGTCACAGAGGCCGCAGCAGCTCAGCGGGAGGAAAGTCGCCAGGTTATCGCAGCACAACAGGAGACGAGCCGACAGTTGGTGGAGGCCCTGCTGGAGTTAAAGAAGTGGCCCGCACCTCCCGTGACATTGGAACCAAAGTTGCTACGTGCCTCTTACCATATGCAACCTTTGAAAGAGTCGCTCTTCGCGAAGGATGGCCAAAAGAACAGTGGGCGGGACTGTTAGCACCATTCTTGACAGGTGAACCCCAAAAAGCCTATTTCGATCTGGAAACAGATAAGGCCTAGGACTATGACACTCTAAAGGCAGTGATACTCGCACGCCTGGGGGTCAACATGGCAGTCCGGGCCCAACGCGTGCTTCAGCGAACCTACCACACCAAATGATAATAATACCGCGCTACCAACTAATATTAAATAATGAATAACAGGCTGCTGCTTTCACTGGGAAGGGTAACCCCACTATACCATAGAAAATATACATAAAATTACAGCAATAGTGAAGCCCAATCCTATATACAGATCATAAAAAAGTATCTCTAAAATTCTAAACTGACTAGTGCCACCTAGTGAACAATAAATATATAAATAAATGAAATAATGAAAACATATAAAGTTAATGTCCAATGGGTACAATCACCACTGTGCAAGAAATACTGTGCAAAATACACTTAAAGTGCTATTGAAAAGTGACAGAGTGATAGATCACTCTTCATAGTGTGCAAACATTACAGTCCATATTAGTCCATATGATAATAATGCAATCCTTAATGTTCAAAGAAACCAGTGCTGAAAATAAAGTGCTGTTGAAAAGTGATTTAGTGGGATCGCTTTTCTCAAAACGTGATCATAGTGCATAATCCTCCAAAACAATCATGTCCACTTAAGTGTCCTTGTTCCAGGCATTCAGTGCCTCAGAGTGCTAGCACACACCTCCACCAAGCAATCCTATGCGCTCACCTCAAGAGGCGACCCCCACTCGGGTCTAGTAAAGCAATCCCCACTGGGGCACAATCCTCCACAGGCTCAGGAATGTGGTGTGTAATGTTGTAGCATCAGTTCATACCATAGAAATAGAAAAATACTAGCATAGCGCTGAATCGTTTAAAAAAAAAACAATTTTAATAAAATGCAGATTAAAAAGACTCACATGACATTGTGTACTTCCACCGGTACACTCGGGTATTGCGCTTGACATGTAACATCCACAATGGGTAGACTGACCCTACAGTGGGGTTTGTATGGGGAACTATTTCAGTGTACTGGGTCACTGCTTTGCGCAGCCACTCCTCGGAACACTGTAAGTCTGTCACCTGAACCATATGTGCTCAGTCGTCGGCACTTCAAATGTCAAAATGAAGATGGGTAACACCTACAATGTACAGTTCGCGTTATGGGCTCACATGGCCACCTTCATGTGTTACAGTACACTCAGAAAAATTAGACGTAAAATAATTTTAACAAAAAAAAAATTTGCTAAGTCGCGATACGATCATAAAAAGATAAAGATACCATACTTGACTACGATGTTGTAATGTGTGGT
>BLSH010502083.1:650369-663995 GCA_018402905.1 Glandirana rugosa
TTTTTACCTTAATACATCCTTTAGAATGTAAGCTCTACGAGCAGGGCCCTCCTGTCCCTTCTGTATTGAACTGTATTGTAATTGTACTGTCCCCCCTCTACATTGTAAAGCGCTGCGTAAACTGTTGGTGCTATATAAATCGTGTATAATAATAATAATATTGGAAGCCCTCAAATTAAGCACCTTTACAAACGTATTTCAGGCTAGGACTCCCATAATCCCAGGGTTGGTGAGTATTTCCATAGATGAACCCAAGTTAAAGCAAGCGGGATGCCACGGTATCCCACCTGAGTTAAAAGTGACGGAAGCTGTTTCAGAAGAGCTTGTGAGGGCTAAGGCCCCATTACAATTTTCTGTTTGTCGAGGATAACTTGGAGGGGATACAGGAGTGCAAATGGGGAAATGTGAATATACGTGAATCTATATAAAGCACATGCAGCAGGAAAGAAAATATTAATAGTAGGGAAAAAAATGAGGAAAATGACAGGTATTACAGGTGAGGAAGGTCCTTTAGTTAAAACATTTCCACCCACAACGGTGAGGTTTAAAACAGGGTTGGGAACAGTTATCTATATTCTTATTGGTTGACAAGAATTTCGGAAGAATAAATCAAACAAAAAAGTTCATCAAGTGGTTGAACATTCAGGAAGTACTCAAAGTAACTGTATAGTATATATGAAATATGAAATCCCTTGTGTAGTAATTACAGCACTAATAGATGTTACATATAAAATATTATAATAATAATGTTGGTAAGTATTTCTGTAAATAGTTACAGGTTAGGGGAAATTGAGTGTTTTCCTTTTAGGTCAAGGATAATGGATGCTGGTTTTGCAGCCCCTTTTGGAAGGAAAATTGCCCTTTGAAAAACTCTCTGTCGGGCAGGGATAGATTATAGAAATTGCAGAATTGGGTAAGCACATCTTGGGGTACAAATAAAGGTACACACATTTTAAGTGAGTTCTAATTGGTGTAATAATGTTGGGGAAAAGGTAAGACATTCAATGTGTTCATATATATTCACAGTATGTTTTTGTTACACGTTAGGCGTATGTCTGTTTTCCAACAACTATTGTTAGGTTTTATGGAATGTGTTGAGCTCATATTAAGTCAATGCCAATGGCAATCTTTAATTGGACTATTTGGAAGATGTGACGTCACAACTAAATTATATGTATTTAATGGTACCAAAAGATTCACAACTAACAAAAGGTTTAATGGGTTAAAAAGAATTGCAATTTAGTTGCAAGCATAAATAATAATAATGTTTTATTGTAGAGTTTGATACACAGGGACGTTTCTTAAAAAATAAACAAAACGTCGGGCCCGATGTCAAGGAAAAAAAAATCGGTGTTTTTCGGCGTTATGCATCGGCGTTAGTGAGCGTTAGTGTTTTTATGGGTCCATTGACTAACATGGAGAGCTGCAAAAAATGCCAGAAAACGCCAGCGTTAAAAAACGTCCGTGTGTATGAGGCCTAAGAGAAGGTTTTGTGCTTTCAGGAGTGGTTGGTGGAATTATAGAAGCTGATTTGGCTCAGCTATTTTTGAAATCACAAAAATTGCAAGGAAAAATTGTGGATAAATGAAATTGTGTTTATGTGTATATACATACTGTATGTTTAAAAAAGAAAGAAAATGGTTATGGATACAATACTAGTATATTAAGGTATATTGGTATGGTATAATAAGGGTTTCACATCTATCCTTCTTAGGGGTCTGATCTACGTTTGTATCTCTAAATACATAATTTTTTTGGGAATTGCCAGTACTCGCATCGGTGCAAGTCGTCAGGGCATTTTGTGCTTCAGATTATATTATTGCCTTGGACTGGTTCCAATGTGAATGCAAGATGTATAGTCGGGATAGGAATGACAAGTTTTGTGTTTTTACAAATGCATAACACTTAATGTTAGCACATATAACAGTTCCATCTTGGTACTGTACATTCAATGTTAGAAGTTAAATAATTAACATGGTCGATAGGATTAGGTAGATTCTTATGAATTAACATTTATCTGTGCACCTCTACATGAAATTTTGCAGGGTGTCTAATCTAAGTTATCTAATATAAATGTAATTACATGTCTATATAATGGCATTTATTTGGTTGGCACTATTATCAATGCTCCAAGAAGGATATTGAATAGTGCAAATGGGGGATGTTGAGACTATTTGAATAATGAAAATGGAAAAAGTGTTTTAAGGAAAACTATAAGATGAATATGGATGAATGACGTGAAATGGATGACCAATGAATGAACAAATGAGCACGTATTCTAGTATGTAAAGCAGTGTTTCTCAACCCCGTCCTCAAGTACCCACAACAGGCCATGTTTTGGGAATTTCTCTTGGATAAAAGAGCTGTCCAAAATACCAAGCCATTGACTCTGATTTAAAGCACCTGTGCAAGATAAAGGAAAACCTGAAAACATGTCCTGTTGGGGGGTACTTGAGGACAGGGTTGAGAAACACTGATGTAAAGAACAATTTGGGTTATGCACAAGATTTATAATTTAACCACTTCCCGACCGCCGTATGCAGAATGACGGCCAGGAAGTGGCTTAGTTATCTTGACTGGACGTCATATGACGTCCTCAGGATAACAAGCCGCCGTGCGCCCGGGGGGGCGCGCATCGCGGCGATCGGTGGTGTGGGAGGTCAGTCTGACCCCCCGCAATACCGATCTCGGTAAAGTGCTTAGATCCGAAGCACTTTACCATGTGAGCAGCCGTGACCAATCACGGCTGGTCACAGTGTAACACAGGAAAGCCGTTTATCGGCTTTCCTGTACTCAGGTCTGCAGACCTGAGGAGTGGAGAGCCGATCGGCTGCATCCCTGACAGGGAGGGTTTGTGCTGATGATTTATCAGCACAGCTCTCCCTCGGATCGCCACCCTAGACCACCAGGAAGCCTGCCCAGGGACCACCAGGGATGTGCCCACCCAGGACCACCAGGGAGCCGACCAGGGACCACCAGGGAGCCGATCTGGACCACCAGGGAGACCCCCCTAGACCACCAGGTAAGTGACACAGTGCCCAGTGTGGATGGCACTCAGTGCCACCTTCAGATGCCACCCTAGACCACCAGGGAATGAGCCCCTATCAGTGTATATGCCCACCAGTGCCCCTATCAGTGCCCACCAGTGCCCCTATCAATGCATACCAGTGCCACATATCAGTGCCCACCATTGCCACCTACCAGTGCCCACCTATCAGTGCCCAGTGCCGCCTATGAGTGCCAATCAGTGCCGCTTAGCAGTGTCCATCAGTGCTGCATATCAGTGCCCGTCAGTGCTGTATATTAGTGCCACCTATCAGTACCCATCAGTGCTGCTTATCAGTGCCGCCTAACGGTGCTCATCATCGCTGCATATAAGTGCCTCATCATCAGTGCCACCTCATCAGTGCCGCCTCATCAGTGCCAATCAGTACTGCCACATCAGTGCCCGTCAGTGTAGCCTCATCAGTGCCCACCAGTGATGGAGAAAATTTACTTATTTACAACGTTTTGTGACAAAAATAGAGAATTTTTTTTTTTTCAAAATTTTCGGTCTTTTTTTATTTGTAGCGCAAAAAATAAAAACCGCAGGGGTGATCAAATACCACCAAAAGAAAGCTCTATTTGTGGGAACAAGATGATAAAAACTTTGTTTGGGTACAGCGTCGCACGACCGCGCAATTGTCATTCAAAGCGCAACAGCACTGAAAACTGAAAATTGGTCTGGTAGTAAAGTGTTCTAAGTACATAGTATTGAAGTGGTTAATAAGAAAAATACCTAATGCATGGTTTTCTGTTTATGCCTTAATATGTACACAAACAAATGTGTACCCCATGAAATATTGTGTTCTCTTACTATGAGAGTGAAGGTTGCCGAGTCACTGTTATTTATGGAGGAAATGTGAACAAAAGAGTTCCTAAAGGGTTGGAACTAGAAATAAAATTTGGTAATGGGTTTTGATAACAGAAACGGTGAAACTTCTTACATAGTGGGTGTTTTAAAAGTTACTGAGATTGAGCAATGACTGAAATAAAATCGTAATAAAATTGTAAGGGTTACATATATGCCCGTGGGAAAAAGTTGCTAAGGTTTTGGTAAAAAAGGAATGTGAAGACGGATTTAAAGTTACTACTTTTTGATGCTACATTATTTAACTGTTAAATTCATTAATGCTCTATTTGCAATGATGGGTGTGCGAAAGATGCCCAATAGAATATATATATTTGATTTATAGGTCTAGTAACTGAAATTACTGCTAGGAAACTTTTTTTATTTCTGCAGGTTTAATGAATTTATGGACTTATGTTTGAATTAATGAAGGAACATTATTTTTTACACCTCCAAAGTGAAACAAAGCACTTAATCTAATAGTTTAAGTAATTCAGTGGCTATTCATGTTGGCTGGTTTTGTAGTTTCGCTGATTGATATCCTTATATCGTCAAACATCCTTACCGCCCTGACAGTGAAAAACCCCCTGAGCAATTTAACGTAAAACCACTTCTCTTCTAATTTCAATGAGTGACCCCATGTCTTCTTATACTCCCTGAGACTGAATAGTTTATTCCCTATGCTAGAATCACCATTGAGGTATTTGTATATTGCTATCATACCTCCTCTCAAGCGTCTCTTCTCCAGAGAGAATACGTTTAATGTCTGTAGTCACTCCTCATTACCGAGGTCCTCCAGTCCCCTTACTAACTTTGTTGCCCTTCTTTGGACTCTCTCCAGTTCCTGCACCTCCCTCCTGAGGATTGGTGATCAGAACTGGATGGAATACTCCAGATGTGGCCACACCAGTTTATAAAGTGGCAGGATTATAGTTTTATCTCTGGAATATATTGCCTTTTTAATACATGCTAACATTCTACTAGTTTTGCTTGCCGCAGCTTGGAATGGAATGGCATTGCTGAGCCTGTCATCTACTAGGACCCCCAGAAGCTCCCCAGAAGTTCTCCCCCTAGCGAGTGCAATACTTTACATTCGTCAACATTAAACCTCTTTTGCCATGTAGTTGCCCACCCCATTCTTTCATTCTGACCATCACTGTAAGGGAGGCATTCTTCCCTCTGACCCCTAAAAGAAACCTCTGGGGTAAAGTGGTTCAGCAAGTCTGGAGTGATTCCCATAGAAGGGGACAAAAACAAGCTTTTCTCTTAAATAAAATGACCTTTGAGGACAAGAGTAGGTACCGTATTTCACAGTAGTCGTTGAATGACACCTGTACTGTGAAATAGATGTAAAAAACAAAAATATAGTGTAGCGCTAATAGACCCAAATAATACAACCCAGAATCAGATAGGTATATCAAATATGCATACAATAATAAATTATATGAGAAAACATCATAATATCACTCAAATAAGTGCTTAAATGGTGAAATTACATAAAACTCAGTAAAAAACCAAGAATTATTCAACATATCTCAGTCCAAAAAAACGTGCTTGAATAGTGAGATAAAAAAATAAAAATTCAGCAAGAAACGTCAGGTTTGAGAGAAGGGGTCCATAGACAGACAGATCTGATACGGAGAACCCAATCGTGGAAAGCAGAGAGGTATCAAACAGGTGCTTCTAAAATCCTTCACCAGCCTCACTGGCCTCTCACCTTAAAATAAAGATAAACTCGCTTGTTTGGACTTCCTCAGTAAGGGCCCTTACTGAGGAAGTCCAATGAGATGACGACACGCGTATAGGGGGAGGAGCCTGCGCTCGCATGTCTCATTGCTGCTATTGCAATACACGTTGTTACCAGCTCGCACGGCTTTATAGTGCTGGATCTTGTAAGTGTTTTACTTGTTTTATTGGGGCAATAAATTGTTTTAACCACTTCAGCCCCGGAAGGATTTCCAGCTTTAGGACCGGAGCACTTTTTGCGATTCGGCGCTGCGTCGATTTAACTGAAAATTGCGCGGTCGTGTGACGTTGTACCCAAACGAAATTTGCGTCCTTTTTTTCCCACAAACAGAGCTTTCTTTTGGTGGTATTTGATCACCGCTGCGTCATTTCTGATCGCCGCTATAAACAAAAGAAGAGCGACAATATTGCAAAAAAATGTCTTACTTTTTGCTAAAATACAAATCCAAAAAAAAATATAAAAAAAATTTTTTTTCATCGGTTTTGGCCGATTTATATTCATCCTCATATTTTTGGTAAAAAAAATCGCAATCGGCGTTTATTGATTGGTTTGCGCAAAAGTTGCCGCGTTTACGGATGATGAGAATTAATTTCTGTTTTTTTTTTTTACTAGTAATGGCGGCGATCTGCGATTTTTAGCGGTACTGCGATATTTCAGCGGACATGTCGGACTATTTTGACACTTTTTTGGGACCATTGGCATTTATACAGCGATCAGTGCTATAAAAATGCACTGATTACTGTGTAAATGCCATTGGCAGTGAAGGGGTTAACCTGCAGGGGGCGCTCTAAGGGTTAACTGTGTTCCCTGGGCGTGTTCTAACTGTATGGGGACTTGCCTAGCTGGGGAAGGGAAGTGGTCACAGCCTCCATATACAGGAAGGCTGTGATCACAGCCCTTCCCCCTTCACAGAACGGAGGTCCGTGTTTACATACACGGACCTCTGTTCTTTCACTCCGGGGGGGCCGTCGCGGGTAGCCGACAGCAATCGAAGCCGCCGCACCCGCTCCCTGGCCCTCCCCGAACACAGTGGGCGCGCGCGCGCTCACAGTGCGCGTTATCGCAGCCGCCGTCGTATGACGGCGATTTGCGATAACGAACCACCTTGTCGCCGTCAACCTGCGGTTGGCGGTCGGCAAGTGGTTAAACTGAGAGCATTAGATTTCTGCTCTTTTTTTATATATACCGGTTTGCGAATCTTGGAACTAATGGAGCTATTTGATGGAATTGGAGACCGAGTGGTATTGAGATGATGCATCCCTGAGTGGGGAAACAAGCGAGTTTATCTTTATTTTAAGGTGAGAGGCCAGTGAGGCTGGTGAAGGATTTTAGAAGCACCTGTTTGATACCTCTCTGCTTTCCATGATTGGGTTCTCCGTATCAGATCTGGCTGTCTATGGACCCCTTCTCTCAAACCTGACGTTTCTTGCTGAATTTTTATTTTTTTTATCTCACTATTCAAGCACGTTTTTTTGGACTGATATATGTTGAATAATTCTTGTTTTTTTACTGAGTTTTATGTAATTTCACCATTTAAGCACTTATTTGAGTGATATTATGATGTTTTCTCATATAATTTATTATTGTATGCATATTTGATATACCTATCTGATTCTGGGTTGTATTATTTGGGTCTATTAGCGCTACACTATATTTTTGTTTTTTACATCTATTTCACAGTACAGGTGTCATTCAACGACTGCTGTGAAATATGGTACCTACTCTTGTCCTCAAAGGTCATTTTATTTAAGAGAAAAGCTTGTTTTTGTCCCCTTCTATGGGAATCACACCAGACTTGCTGAACCACTTTACCCCAGAGGCTTCTTTTAGGGGTCAGAGGGAAGAATGCCTCCCTTACAGTGATGGTCAGAATGAAAGAATGGGGTGGGCAACTACATGGCAAAAGAGGTTTAATGTTGACGAATGTAAAGTATTGCACTTGCTAGGGGGAGAACTTCTGGGGAGCTTCTGGGGGTCCTAGTAGATGACAGGCTCAGCAATGCCATTCCATTCCAAGCTGCGGCAAGCAAAACTAGTAGAATGTTAGCATGTATTAAAAAGGCAATATATTCCAGAGATAAAACTATAATCCTGCCACTTTATAAACTGGTGTGGCCACATCTGGAGTATTCCATCCAGTTCTGATCACCAATCCTAAGGAGGGAGGATTATCTCACTATTCAAGCACGTTTTTTTGGACTGATATATGTTGAATAATTCTTGTTTTTTTACTGAGTTTTATGCAATTTCACCATTTAAGTACGTATTTGAGTGATATTATGATGTTTTCTCATATAATTTATTATTATATGCATATTTGATATACCTATCTGATTCTGAGTTGTATTATTTGGATCTATTAGCGCTACACTATATTTTTGTTTTTTACCTTATTGAGTGAAGTGAAATCACTGTTAAGGGTCAGCAGCTTTTGGTTGGGGAGGAGTACATATTTGCGCTGATTTTTTAATTTATTTTGTGAAATAGATGTGGCTAACATTGCCGACCTTCGGAAAATCCTAACCAACTTGTTGTCAATACTACAAGGCACATACAAGAGGTACACCCAGGAATCAGAAACTAAAGTAAACTACTTAGAAGAAATGCTGTGACGTGTTAATCTGGAAAGTGAAACCTTGAGCTTTATAAACCACTTGAACACGCAGAGACTGAGCGTGCAGAATGATCTGTGGACAAGAGGAATACTACAGACATGGATTTAGATGATATGTCTTTCAATTGTCAGATTGTTAACATGACTGAAGATGAGGACACCATGGCAGTGGAGGCCCATGTACGGGCTTTGCTCCTCTTGGAAGATGCTCTGAAGAAAAAAGAACGGCTGCTGCTTGTTGGAGAAATTGAATATAAGAAGAGGCAGGAATTGAATCCCAACTGTCCATTTCTCCACCAACAGCTGGTGTTGAATCTCATCCACAAACTACAGGAGGTCCAACTTCTTAAAAATGGAGGTTCGACTGCCGTGATTGATGTCTATCCATATCCAGAGAGTGTCAATATTGTTCTCGGCCAATCATTCTGGGAAAGAAAAGAATATCTGGATCAATGGTCTCGTCCTGGTGCCTTGATCTTGGCAGCTAGTCAAATTCTGGGCTACGGAGAAAACATATTGACCACATATGGTTATGGTACTCTAACCGCCTCTGACATTCATGCTGCCTTTGAAATTTGGATGAACCATAATGGCATCTACAGAAATGGCATTTATACCTGCTGCGGGGAGGTAGACAGGGACTCTGTGTGCGAGGAGTCATCAATGAGGTAAACAAATTTAAATTAATGAAAAAAGAGAGGTTCCATATAAGAGGGTCACTTCTTTAGAGAAGAAATACAATTCTGACCCTTATGTTATCCGATAGCTTGCCCATTTACAAAGATGGCATGGACTGCACTATGTGCTTTAGCGACTAGGGAGGAACACTGAGCAATGGCAGAGATGTTAAAGTTTTAAAGAATAATTGCCAGGTTGCTGAGCTGGCACAGTTTGTCATTTTCAGATTTCATTTAGCAAAAAAAAAAAGTAAAAAGATGGGGACCCTACACTAGTGCATACAGTCCATAAAAGATTTTATTCTGCAACAAAATCCAACACGTTTCTGGGGCTCAACACCCTCCCTCAGGGCTATAATAACAAAAACAAAAAAATAAAAAAATATAATCTTTTTCTTTGCATAGTGCCTGATCCCTTGCACTACTATGCGTAAACAAAAACTAGAGAGTGTAAATGAATATGCACGTGGGGCTTGCTGCTACACACTCCACCCCAAACTCGCTCATCCATGTCTTTATGGATCTTGCTTTGTGCACTGGTCCAAATCATTTCGTGGAGGGGGGATTATGGTGTGGGGTTGTGTTTCAGGGGTTGGGCTTGGCCCCTTAGTCCCAGTGAAGGGAATTCTTAAGGCGTCAACATACCAAGACATTTGGACAATGTCATGCTCCCAACTTTGTGGGAACAGTTTGGGGACGACCCCTTCCTGTTCCAACATGACTGAGCACCAGTGCACAAAGCAAGGTCCATAAAGAAATGGTTTGGGGTGGAGGAACTTGACTGGCCTGCACAGAGTCCTGACCTCAACCCGATAGAACACCTTTGGGATGAATTAGATCGGAGACTGCAAGCCAGGCTTTCTCGTCCAACATCAGTGCCTGACTTCACAAATGCGCTTCTGGAAGAATGGTCAAACATTCCCATAGACACTCCTAAACCTTGTGGACAGCCTTCCCAGAAGAGTTGAAGCTGTAATAGCTGCAAAGGGTGGGCCAACTCAATATTGAACCCTACGGACTAAGAATGGGATGCCATTAAAGTTCATGTGCGTGTAAAGACAGGCATCCCAATACTTTTGACAATATAGTGTGTATGGTGCTCATAAAATTAAAAAACTAGCATAGTGCTGAATTGTATAAAACCAGTAATTTATTATAAAACCAGTTGGAATAAAACTCACATTTATAAGTGCACTTCTTCTAGTGCACCTAGGCAATTTGTTTGACACTTTAGTGTGTGTGAGCCCCTTACTGATCACTTAAATAGTTGCAATAGCTTGGGCGCAATTTTGAAATGGGCAGGGCCATGTGATGTCATTGCGCATGAGCAGGAAGTTACTGTCTCTCCGAGAGCTGAGCTATTGCAAATATTCAAGTGATCAGTAAGGGGGTGAAGGTTCACAAAAAATGGAGCTGGGCATGAGTGCATTATGGTATGCATGAGACAAGTTATAGTACATTCGGCCATTTTTAAAAATGGAGGTATTTATGGACACCTAATATTTCTGGACTAGATATTCAAAACCCAGGGAGGCCTCAATAAGGGACAAAATAATACTGCACCATAAGGCAATATGGACCTTTTATGTTCTTGTCACATGGAAATAGAAAATACTTTAGCCAAATATTGACTAGCGTTGGGCCCATTAAAACAAATAATGAGCTATCAGGCACGGAATTGGAATTGTATAAAATGCCAGGTAATGTATTGTGTCAGTGTGTAAACAGTGCGGGAGACTTTCCCTGTCATACTCTACTTCCTTATAGAGTGATAAAGTGACAAATATTCAGTAGCAATGTTCAGGTCTTTTCAGTGTCCTGTGACAGGAAGTCCTAAAAAACAGTTCTCCTCCCTGGGAAAGCCCCAGGGTTATCAGTAGAATTATTTAAAGTACCAGGGCTGTACCAAAAGTAATGCAAACGTAGGCATACCTTTTTTTTATTAACTTAACCACTTAAGGACCGGAAAGATTTCCCCCTTTAGGACCGGAGCCCTTTTTGAGATTCGGCGCTGCGTCGCTTTAACTGAAAATTGCGCAGTCGTGTGATGTTGTACCCAAACAAAATTTGCGTCCTTTTTTCCCACAAATAGAGCTTTCTTTTGGTGGTATTTGATCACCGCTGCGTCATTTCTGATCGCCGCTATAAAACCCAAATTTCTTACTAAATCCAAAAAAAATATATAAAAAAAAACATTTTTTTTCATCGGTTTTGGCCGATTTATATTCTTCCTCATATTTGTGATAAAAAAAATCGCAATCGGCATTTATTGATTGGTTTATTGATTGGTTTGCGCAAAAGTGGCCGTGTTTACGGATGATGAAAATTAATTTCTGGGGTTTTTATTTATTTATTTTTTTTTTACTAGTAATGGCGGCGATCTGCGATTTTTAGCGGTACTGCGATATTTCAGCGGACATGTCGGAGCATTTTGACACATTTTGACACACGATCCGCGCTATCGAGCCACACTGTCGCCGTCAATTGCCGATCAGCCGTCGGCAAGCGGTTAAATAGGTCATATAAATTTCACATGTTGGTAGAGCATAGCTGGCCATGGTTCAGTTTTTTTGTTCAGTCAGTAAGCTGAATGAGAAAAGTGAACAGATTCCTCCATTTGCACATTTGAGGTGGATGGGGGAATCCTCCTGGATTCACTATTGTATTCTGCAGGCACGAGGACTTCTTTTGGTGGTATTTAATCACTGCTGGTTTTTTTATTTTTTGAAAAAAAAAAAAAAAAAACGGGAAAAAAAAAAAGACCAAAAATTTAGAGAAAAAAAAAACCTTTTTCTTAGTTTAAGTAAATTTTGTAAACAAGTCATTTTTCTCCTTCACTGATGTACGCTGTTGAGGCGGCACTGATGAGGAGGCACTAATATGCCGCACTGATAGGTGGCACTGATTGGTGTCAATGATGGGCACTGCTGGCAGGGCCATATTAACGTAGGGGCTATTGGAGCTGCAGCTCCAGGCCCCTACCTTAATATATGCCCAGCCGTTCCAAGAACTTTTCCCTGGCACCATGGTGCCGCCACACTGCCCACCACTGCTCAGTGTCCATTGCTGTGAAAATTATTGGGTGCAAGCACAGGCACCGGCAGAGGAGAAGGATGTAACCTCCTTAGCACCAGGCCCATGATGCTCTTAATCCAGCCCTGACTGCTGGGACTGCACTGATGATCAGTGCCCTGATTATCTGTACAGTCTCCCCTGCAAGAAGATGCTGCTGATCAGCTCTCCTTGCCTTATACTCTGTCAGTGTGAGGCAAGGAGAGCTGATAAAACGGCACTTCCATATTTACATGTGATCAGCTGTGATTGGATACAGCTGATCACATGGGTAAAGCGCTGTGTCATCGGACACGGCGCGACCATGATCGCCGCACTGCGTGCAAGATCGGTGACACTGGGGCAACATCATATGGCGTTGCCTCAGTGCCCGCACATCCAGCTGAAGTTCGATCCATCCATGGTCATCTAACTCTTCCCTATAGCAGGGGTGTCAAACTGGCGGCCCTCCAGCTGTTGCAGAACTAAAAATCCCATCATGCCTCTGCCTGTGGGAGTCATGCGTGTAGCTGTCAGCCTTTGCAATGCCTTATGGGACTTGTAGTTCGGCAACAGCTGGAGGGCCGCCAGTTTGACACCTGGGCTCTATAGTGACTCTTCTTATTTCATTGTAGGTTAATAATAGATTCCAAGCAGAAGCAACGTGCTGCCATTGGGATGGATGATTGGATGATGAAAGTCAGCTGGGCTTCATCTCATTCACTAAGCTCTGGAGCAACTGCACTTGCAAAGTGCACAGTCTATTTGCCTTTAGTAAATCCCCCACATCGAGTTCTTGATGAAGGAGGGGCGCATGCTGTCCAAAATCCACAGAAGGCTACAGAATGTTTATGGAGATGACACCAATGACAAGAACAAGGTCTTATCATTGATAACTCTTGTCACTGGTGCAGGGCCGATCCTAGGGTCACAGACGCCTGGGTGCAGAAATATTTCTGGCGCCCCCACATGGGCGTGGTCATATTAATAACTCCTCCCCTTTGCAAACGTTTCTATGGCAGTCACATAAACACAGAAATGCTCCCCTAAGGAGTCTTTGTTCCCATAATATCCTCCCTAGATCTCATAACAATAAACAAAATACAGGAAGAGAAGCAGAGTACTGTAATGGGACCTGGAGCGGGTACACAGAGAGGGCTTCTGTTAGAGAGTCTGTTAGAAAGAGCCCCCAAACATACTGCAGACGTGGTACAGGAGATGGTCAGAGACTGCAGACGTGGTACAGGAGATGGTCAGAGACTGCAGACATAGTACAGGAGATGGTCAGAGACTGCAGACATAGTACAGGAGATGGTCAGAGACTGCAGACATGGCACAGGAGATGGTCAGAGACTGCAGAAATAGTACAGGAGATGGTCAGAGACTGCAGAAATAGTACAGAAGATGGTCAGAGACTGCAGACATGATACAAGAGATGGTCAGAGACTGCAGACATAGTACAGGAGATGGTGAGAGACTGCAGACATGATACAAGAGATGGTCAGAGACTGCAGACGTGATACAAGAGAAGGTCAGAGACTGCAAACATATTACAGGAGATGGTCAGAGACTGCAGACATGATACAAGAGATGGTCAGAGACTGCAGACATAGGTAGAGAACATAGTACAGACGTCAGAGACTGGTAG
>BLSH010502083.1:668992-680752 GCA_018402905.1 Glandirana rugosa
ACTAGACGACAACAATACCCCGACGGGTACACCTAGTTAAGACTGTGATCGGTAAACTACCGAACTGTCAAACCAACTCTCTTGTTCGTGGACGTTCAATAGTAAGTACATTACGTATTGTTGTTTATTATGACGCGAGTGTACAGTGAGATTGGTTTTGTACAACTTTATCGAGAGTATGGTGAGACCGTACATCTCCCATTTGTACCCGTCTCCCTTTCTTCCAGGGTTCCTTCAGGTACCCGTTTCAGGCCTCCTCCACACGTTAAGTTCCGTCGGCCGATTTGCCTCGTCCTTCTGAGACATCTGGTTCTGTATTTGTTCTCTCGTCGCGGACTGAAGGTATTGCACTTAGAGGCGCTGCTCTCTTGTTTATGTCTTGGTCTACAGAGTCTTCCTGCTCCGTTTAGCCGGCTGCCTTGAATTGCACACCTCCTCCGGACTTTGCCCATGGACTTCCTTGGGACCTTCTTTCCCTCTGCCCATGTTTACCCTCTACATGCCAGAGTGGTATGAGAGCTATTTCAACATGTTTTGGTTAGAGTGACATGTGAGCGCAGTATTATTTGTTGTTATGCATTACATGAATGATAACTTGCAGGTGCTTGTTCTCTCAACCAAACTGTCAAGCCATCAAATGGCTAGTGTCAGAATTGATCCACATGGGCAGCCCCATAACAACAGCAGATCAAGCAGAGGCTAAGATGGCAGCTTCCTTGGCTGTAAAGGATAGGAGGGTTTAGTTCCGCATTAAATTCCCTCATCATAGTCATATGCCTGATGGCTGACATCACATTCTTTCACTATGAAAGCAATGTAGCTTGGTCAAGGACCTGCCTGGTCCAGTCCTTTCCTGTGTAGAATACTTCAGTCACTAAGCAGCAAATGATATCACCTGTGATGCATTTCAGTTATCCTGCAAACCTGGCCTGTTAGTGGGTCCTGAGGACAGGAGTTGAGAACCACTGCATTATAGGCTTTAGCAATAGCTACAGAATGCAAAACTGTCTTCAGTTATAAACAGGAGCTTTTATTAAACAAAATGATTTATGTTTTCTCTTTAGCCATTCGTTGCTTCCCTATATGAATAAATCTGATGAGACAGACCTGAAGCAGGCAACTTTGGATATCCTCTGGGATTGCCAGAAGAAGTGCCTCCTGGTGGAGCTTATAGAAGTGCCACAAGCTCTACTTACCTTACCTAAGTTCCCAATCATCACAACAAGTCTGGTGCAAGAACTCATAGAAAAGCTTAAACAAGTGAAATTTAAATGTGACACCAAAGCTGACGGTACCAAGATAGCCTACACCGATCCCAGAACCAAGAACATCATTTATGTGGGCAAGCTTTTCTGGGAAGAAAAAAAATTACCTCTGCAGAGGATCCCGCCCGGGCACAATAATCCTTTATATTGCGCAACTGCTCGGATACTCACATCTTTTTGATGGTGCCACCAAAGACATTACATCAGAAATTACAGTGGAACATCAAGGGTCCAATTCACCAACATCCTTAAAAGAAACCCTAAACAAAAATATTCACAATCACAATAGAGGTACACCTCTTCCCTTAAAAAAATCCATCTCCTCAAACATTGGGGACTCGCTCTTCAACAAATCTGAGACCTTTGGCGAATACGAAAACACAGCAGATACAATTTGTGACGCATTTGAAATATGGATGAGCCATAAGGGAAGCTATGAGAATGGATCCTACACTTGTTGTATGGAGACTGCTCGACACTCAGTGTGCGATAACTCAGTTATGAGATCGTGTTTAAGCGAACTACAATTATGTTATAAGGATTTTGCGTAGACAAGATAAGCTAACCTACAGACCATAAGGGCACGTTCACACTTGATCGACTCTGCCGCTTCACGTTCTTCATGCTTTTTGTGGCACGTTTTCGGATTGTCACCATTCATTTTGAACTCATGGACCAAATTTTGGCATGGAGCCAGGTATGTTTGGTGTTGCTTGTTTTGTTGCATGACAATCGCAGCAAAATCATACCGCATTTACGGTGAGATTAAGCATTAAAAAGGCACTTCAAGCTCAATGCACATTTTGGCACGACTGCTCGAGATTCTAATACCTTAAAGTGTGAACGGGGACTCAAGCTTTGGATTAGATAAGCCAAACATAACTCATATCAAAGTATGAAGAGCTACATAGAATCCAGTTGACTACAGGTGCGGCTGGACTACCTTATGAATGGACATTAAGCATCATTATGGCACATTAGAGACCCTCCTCCACCTTCACTAGAAGCTAAAAGACTTTCAGCTACTTACAAGTTCGAGAAGGATCCTCTTCAGTCAAATCTATTTGACCAATTAGAAGGTTCCTATATCTGTGAGAGGATCATCTTTTCAACTATTATGAGCCGAATGTAATATTGTGACAAATTCAGAGGAAGAGTACCATAGACTCATCAGACCTGTGAGATACCATAGACTCTCTAGACTAGGGGTCTTCAAACTTTCTAAACAAAGGGCCAGTTTACTGTCCTTCAGACTTTTGGGGGCTGGATTGTGGCCAGTGATTGAAGAAAATGTCCCAATGCCTCTAGTGTGGTGTTCATTTGCATATGGAGTGGTTGTCAACCTTGGTCCTCAAGTACCCCCAACAGGCCATGTTTTCAGGTTTTCCGTTATCTTGGACAGGTGCTTTAAATCAGAGTCAATGGCTTGGTATTTTGGACAGCTATTTTATCTATGAGAAATTCCCATAACATGGCCTGTTGGGGGTACTTGAAGACCGAGGTTGAGAACCACTGGCATAGTGTGTGTGGTTAGTAGTAGGAGGAATAGTGCCCCATCATTGGTATTACTGGGAGGAATAGTGCCCCATAGTTGGTCGATGACAATGATGAGGCACTATTTCACCCACTGATAGCAAAGATGGGGCACTATTCCTCCCACTGATAACAAAGATGGGACACTATTCCTCCCACTGATAGCAATGATGGGGCACTATTCCTCCCACTGACAGCAATGATGGGGCACTATTCCTCCCACTGACAGCAATGATGGGGCACTATCCCTCCTACTGATAGCAATGATGGGGCACTATTCCTCCCACTGATAGCAATGATGGGGCACTATTCCATCCACTTATGTCAAATTGGCGTCAGTGGATGGAATAGTGCCTCATCATTGATATTAGTGGGAGGAATAGGGCCCCATCATTGGTGTCAGTTGGGGGAATTATGCACCACTGTTGGTGTCAGTGTTAGTAATAGTGCCTCAAATCAGTGGGAGGAATAGTGCCCCAAGGGCAGGTTAAAAGCTAGCAAAGGGCCATAGTTTGTATACCACTGCTCTAGACCTATGAGATATCATAGACCCACCAGGCCTGTGAGATACAATAGACCCAAAAAGATCTGTAAGACACTGTAAACCAGGGGTAGGCAACCTGGGGCCCTCCAGCTGTTGCAGAACTACAAGTCCCATCATGCATCTGGGAATAATTGTAACTGCCAGCCTTGCAATGCCTCATGGGAAATGTAGTTCCACAACATCTGGAGGGCTACTGGTTGCCTACCCCTGCTGTAAACCAACCAGAACTGTGAGTTACCATAGACTCACTAGATTTGTGATATACACCAGACCCATGAGATACCACAGACCAACCAGACCTGTGAGATTGGCATTTCTGTGGCCATATCAAAGATTTGTATGGGTCAGCTGGTCTATGAGCCTACCTTTGTTCAACAATCACATTGCACCCCTGATATAGTTGCTTTTGGCCAATACAGGCTCTGCCCAGGTCCCACAGGCTGCTGTTTTGCTTTATGCACCTGCCTGTCCTACAAAGCTCTGTGAGAGACCAATCAGTTCCTCTGCCTCACACACTGCTGCAGAGAAAAGGTAGAAGAAAGCCTGCAGAAGACCATTAAAGTGGAGCAATGGGAAAAATGCTTGTGTGCTGCATTCTGTCACTCACATTAACACCACAGAGGCTGCTTGATTTTTCTCAGCTGCAGTTAAGTAACACTAAGGCTGGCCATACATTATACACTTTTCTTATTCAATTTCCTTTAGATCAGTGGTTCTCAACTCCAGTCCTCGGGACCCACTAACAGGGCAGGTTTTAAGTATTACCTTGGGGAGATGCAGACTAGAATACTGCAATCACTGAGCAGCAAATTATATCACCTGTGATGCATTTCAGTTATCCTGCAAACCTGGCCTGTTAGTGGGTCCCGAGGACAGGAGTTGAGAACCACTGCTTTAGATTTACCTTCAACTCTGTAGTGCATGGGCCTGCCTGACAGCATACAAGTTGAAAGTGTTTAGGTTTAACCTCATATTATATGGTTTTGGTAAATCTCAAGGAAAATTGTATAAGAAAACTGTATAATGCATGTCCAGCCTTAGAGACCCTGTCCTTCTGCTGATCGTTCTTCTGACCAAAAAAAGTGTTGAAAGCTTAAAAACGCACATAAACGCCCAAAAACTCTCAAAACCGCAGCTCACCAACGTTTTTGATCCATTGAAAAAAAAAATGCTCAACGCTAGTGCATTAAAGCTGATATAAGCTGAAATACTCACTACAAAGCTACTGACATTTTTAGAACGTTTTTTTTTTTAACGTCCAGTGTGCATGGAGCCTTGAGTAATTGATGTGTTTGTTTTTGTAAAGACATTTTTTTGAAAAAGTGATAAAATGTTTGTTAAAAGAAAAAAGAAAAAAAAAGGAAGCAGCTTGCATTTCAAAAAATATATTTGCAGGACAGCTAGGTCTGCATGTGCAGAAAAAAAATAAGTCAATCATGTAAAATAAATTATACTAAATTTTGGCCCGACTCCTTTTATGTTGATGTTTCCTTTGCCTCTCACTGTATGGCTTTCTTTGTTGTTAAATAAAAGCTACTTTAGGGGTGCGTTCACACCAGCGTGTTGAACACGCATAAAATTTTGTAATTTCCTACAAAAATGCACTGCCCCTTTACAGACACACGGCGGAGCCATGGCACCCCCATGCATGTTGCAAATACACACGTTTGCCAAAATGCATGGTAACGCAGCGGTTTGGTGCAATTCTGAAAATCATGCAAGCACCTTTTTTGTGTGTTTCTTGCGCATGGGCAGCTCATTGAAATGAATGGGCTGCGGTAAATGCAATGCATGGAAACGCACTAAAAAGTGTGCACGCTTGGTCGTACCTCCTCATGTGAACTGACCCTTATAGTTTTACTGTACACAATAGCATATGCTTCTACACAGACGTAGCATGGTTTCGCTCGCAGGCTTGAGTGTGCATTAAGGCTGGATTCACACATATGCATTTTTAGTGCTTTTTGCATTTTGCAGATTTGCACTGCAGAACGTGTTCCATAGGAAATAATGTTAAATGGACTGTAGTATGCAAAAAGCACTGAAAATGCATAGGTGTGAATCCAGCCTTAGACTTTACACATAGTCTCTCTCCTGAGTCCCTGTGAGCTGCATTGTGCCTGCCCGTCATTTACAGTCAGATTTATTTTGGATTCCATTAGTCAGTTAAACTATACACATAGAAGAGCCAGGACAGGTTCGCCCAGTGCCCCCCCCGCTAAAGCTAGGCGTACACCCCTGCCCTGAATTGGCATGGAGTTGCAAGGCACTACCTATGCATGGCCATTTGCTTGCTCTCTAGTTGCTGGGGGATGGGTGGGCAGTTGTGCACGTGCAGCATTTATTGTCGGCTGTGGACAAGGGGGTAAGGCCTGGTCCACACCTATGCAAGTTGCAGTTTGCATATTCCAGGTGCATTTTGCATTTTTCAATACACATTTTTGATCCATTGAAGTCTATGGAACCAAAAACTAGAAAAAAGTCTCTGGCCCTTTCCATAAATGCACAGATGTGAATGTGACCCATAGGAAACCATGCTAAATGGACTGTAATGTGTTTCTGCAAAACTGAAAATGCACTAAAAATTGCATAGGTGTAAACCAGGACTACGGCTCCATTCACATCAATGTGTTTTTTCATGCTTTTTGCAGAAACGCAGGACATTTTTTTAACATGGGTTCCTCTGGAACACGTTCACATTAAAGAGGAGGTCCAGCCTGGGTGAAAAAAAATAAAAGTCAGCAGCTTCAAATACCGTAGCTGCTGACATTTAATATATGGGCACTTACCAGTCCAGGGAGTCTGCGGTGTCGGCACCCCAGCCGATCTTTGGCCGCCGCCATTCCTGGTAAGGGAACCCAGCAGTGAAGCCTTTCGGGAACCCAGGGTGATGCGCTTTCTTATTGGCCCGGCGGTGGGGCAAGGAGGAGGGGGGGGGGCAGAACTTCCAAGAGACGGGCTGCAGCCCTGTCTCCTGGAAGTGGGGAAGGGGACCTCACAAATGTGCTTCTGGAAGAATGGTCAAACATTCCCATAGACACTCCTAAACCTTGTGGACAGCCTTCCCAGAAGAGTTGAAGCTGTTATAGCTGCAAAGGGTGGGCCAATTCAATATTGAACCCTACAGACTAAGACTGGGATGCCATTAAAGTTCATGAGTGTGTAAAGGCAGGTGTCCCAATACTTTTGGTAATATAGTGTATGTTGACATTGGTTAGTAATCTGTGTGGGGAACCCAACAATAAGAATTTCGAAGGAAAACGTTTTGGTTGGAGCTCCACTTTAATACATTGACAGATTAAAGCTTAACTCCTCCAGCCTTCCCCTCAGTCTTGCACAGTTGTACAGTCTCCTCTCCTGGAATGAAATTGCTTACTCTGATTTCACTGTATACTGCGGGTTTCTCACAGTGTGCATTAGAAGCTGCAGCAAGTCAGATAGAGCCTGATTGCCTGACTAGAGGACGTCCAGTATTATCTAGTTCTTTCCACCCCAGCATGATTGTCCTTGGCCGCCCCTTTCATTCTTTGGATTTCAGTTCTTTCAAGCATGAAGGCTCTGCATTATATGTGTGTGTTACCTAGGGCGGCCTATATGCAGGACTACTTGCTGAGGGTTTTTGAGAGGAGTACTGAGGCCAGGTGCTGTGATGTTTTTATGCAGCTATGTACAGCCCCCTTCCGGCCCTTTCCACCAGCCATGATCTGTCTGCATTGCATAGAGATAAACGGAGATCCCGTGATGACATCACTGGGCCCAAAAATGAGCTATATAATGAAAACAGAGCGTTTTTTATTAACGAATGTGCATTGCAATCAGGTTTTATTTAAACATATCATTAGCATGATGGTGGGTGGGGGAGGAACCTGGGAATGCAAAATATAAGATGGCTAAACTTCAACACATTGAGATTTCAGTTGGAAATTCCTATTTCTCATCTTACACGTGGGTTGGACCGTACCCGCTCCTCTGCAGGCTGAAAGTTTCCAGCGCCAACGCTTTTCATCATGGAACTTTCAATACCAAGAACAGAAGTAAATCTTACAGCAAAATGTTAAATGTTCCTAATACTTAAAGCGGAGTTCCTCCCAAAAGTGAAACCTCCGCTTATCTGCTTCCCCTCCCCCTCCAGTGCCACATTTAGCACCTTTTGGGGGGGTACCTGTTTTTGAGAGGTACCCTTCCCCACTTCCGGCAGACTGTGCCGCGGCGCCATCCCTTGGAAGTTCGGCTCCCCTCCTCCTTCCTCTGCTGCCGGGCCACTTAGAAAGCGCAGCATGCTTCGCGCATGCGCAGGAGTGAACCATGAATGGCGGCGGCAGCACCCGAGAGCCGATCCGAAAATCGGCTGGGGAGGGGCCACATCACGGTAACTCTGGACAGGTAAGTGTCCTAATATTAAAGGTCAGCAGCTACGGTATTTTTTTGTGGTGGGGCGCAGCTCCTCTTTAAAGTCATTATAAATGATCACCTTGTAAACGACCTGTTCAGTTTAAACTGTAAATGACAGGCATAATATTTGTGCATAGATGTAGCGCACTCTATCATAGGTAGGTGCTCAGAGATAGCTTTTTTTTGTTGAGAGTGGGTCAATTCAGTCTGAGAGTCAGGCCTTGTTGTTTTGATTCTGGGCAGGGGAGTGGCCCAGGTTGGATTGGAGACTGCAGGAAGCAACACCGCTTGGTTACCCCTCCCCTCTCCTTCAGAAAGTTCTGGAAAAGGGGATGGGAAGAGGACGTGAGGCTTTCTGGTGTATGTTAAGGAGCCCTGACCAATCCCCACCTGGACTGGCAGGCCTCCTTAAATACTGTGGTCTTCCCAGTGGAGGAAGGAGAAGTTTGGGTGGAAGTGACGGAGATGGAGTAGTGTGGAGGCTGCCAGGGCTGAGGGAGCCCCTAGTCTTGGGGGTGATCTCGTCTGGGAGAGCTCGGGGGCAGCCAGGAGGAGAGAGAGATCCTGGAGGAGAGGCACAATAGCGAGCAGAAGAGGACAGCAGGAGCGAGAACACTACAGACTCTGTACAGAGGGAGGAACTACAACATAGCTCCCAACTGTCCCTGATTTTTAGGGAAAGTTAAATGCACTATTTATCTATCAAAAAGTGTTTTACAATGCTAAATCTTTCATCCAATTTCTAAATAGCTGCATTTGTGCATTGTGCCAATATAAAAGAATAGAAGTGGTAAAAAAAAAGCACTTGTTGGTTTAAAGTGGATGTAAACCCATCACCCACCCAGTATAAACGAATGGCACAGTATTAATGTATATATATATGCAAGCCTCCTGCATCTATCCCTACCTTGCAAATGTCCTTCCTGTAAGCACTAGCAGCCCTGTAAAACTCTGAAATCAGAGGGTGTCTGTGTTTGCTGGAACTCGGTGGGTAGAGCTGTGATGTCACAAGCCTCCCCACCCACCTCTATACTGAGAGATTGAGGAGGGAGGGAGAGGGGAGTGTAAAACTTTCTCTGCTGTGTGAAGGAGATAAGCAAACTGCTTGTGACTCACAGAGCATGAGGCTGATCGTCTGTGTATTTCCCTGCTAGTCGAACTTTCTCTTCCTGAAAAAAGATAAGGTCATTACTCACAGTTGGATTAACTCTTTGTGGCAAGACTGGGCACAGATGACATGACATGCTATACTTTACCAGGCAGAATTATTAATTACATTTTTTTTTTACATCCACTTTAACTAATAATTTTTTTTGTATAATTCTCCCTTAAGGGAGCGTAGCAGGAGGTGTGTCTTATGCCTACATACTTTTGCTAATAGGTGTCCCTCGTTCCCATCTCAGAAAGTTGGGAGGTGTGCTACAAGTAACAGTGAGTGACACAGCCCAAGGGAATGAGATGCACAAGACAGATTGAGAAGAAGACAGTCTGGAGAAGGTGCAGGAGTAGGGTTGCCACCTCATCCCTTTAAAACCAAACACCTATTAATTACACAGGTTGTGTGGCTGATTAAGGTGGTAATTAAACTCACTTGGTGCCTTATCTGCATTAAATTAGCCTCAAAACCTGTGTGATTCATGTGTGTTCAGGTTTAAAGGGATGAGGTGGCAACACTATGCAGATGGAGATTGGGGTCTGGTGTCATGGACAGTGTGCGGATGGGCTAGGAGATGTAGTCCATCGTTGGCTAGCTAGCACCAACTAATAGACTTTGTTAAGGGGAACCTCAACCCCATACCCACAAAGGTTGGTCCGGAGACCAGATAAATCTACATCAGGTCTCACATGTGTTAGCTAGGCCGTGCAAATTTGTTTGGAGGCTGGTAAATTTCCTACCAAGCCTCACCGGTGGAAGTAAGAAGTGTGCAGGAGAGAGGAACCAGGAGTTAGCAATCAAGCAAGAATTGTGTTGGAGTGAAGTTGAAGAGGTGTATATACTGGATAGTGTATATATTGGTCCCATGTACAGAACTGTTTGATCTTTGGGCATCCCATAACTACCCCAATCCCTATCCAAATTCAATCCCCAAATAAAACAACAAAAACAAAGAGCAAGCCTGTTTTCTGGCTCCGGATGCCAGTAGGAATGTAGTTGAGAGCAGTTGTGAGCAGGTTAACCACATCAACCAGCCACCCCTAAGGGGGCCATTGGCTACATAGATATAAGAAAAAATATATATAAACTATGTTTTCCCTTTTTTGTAAGTGACACATTCCCTCTGTTGTCAGCTGCATAAGGGCTGGGGGGAGGAGAAGCAGCAGCACGTAGAGCTTCCCAGTGAATGGCTGTGCAGCCGGGCATGACAGGACAGGTCTGAACATAGTGTGGTCAGTTTTTAATAGGAAAGCAGAACTGGCAGGAACACCAGGGTTTTCACACAAAGGAAGCAATACAAAGGGAACAGGAGACTTTCATACAAATTCATGTTACAGCAGCCACATACAGTGAGGAAAAATAGTATTTCATCCCCTGCTGATTTTGTACATTTGCCCGCTGACAAAAGAAATGATCAGTCTATGATTTTAATGGTAGGTTTATTTTAACAGTGAGAGACAGAATAACAACAAAAATTTCCAAAAAAACACATTTCAAAAAAGTTATAAATTGATTTGCATTTTAATGAGCAAAATAAGTATTTGATCCCCTATGAGTCAGCAAGATTTCTGGCTCTCAGGTGTCTTCTATACTGGTAATGAGCTGAGATTAGGCGTACTCTCTTAAAGGTAGTGCTCCTAATCTCAGCTTGTTACCTGTATAAAAGACACCTGTCCACAGAAGCAATCAATCAATCAATCAGATTCTAATCTCTCAACCATGGCCAGGACCAATGAGCTGTCCAAGGATGTCAGGGACAAGGTTGTAGACCTGCAGAAGGCTGGAATGGGCTACAAGACCATCGCCAAGCAGCTTGGTGAGAGTAAAGGCAAAAAAATGCCACTCTAGGTGAGTAACCGACTCTCACATATTGTGAACTGGAACCCAGGGTGCTGCACAACTCGTCTGTGAGATTCAGTAACCTACAAAATCCGTAATAGTGCTGCACTCCTTGAGGTTTGAGTAAGCGCTGACTTTAGCGCGAAATACGTTACCTTTTATGTTCCTGTCATACATGTTACGTGATTTTAATGCTTCAATAAAGATACCAAGGAGTGTAGCAATATTCTGGATTTTGTATGTTACTCAGCATGGTGAGAGGATGACAACAGATGGTGCGATTATTCACAAATTAAAGAAACACAAAATAACTGTCAATCTCCCTCAGTCTGGGGATCCATGCAAGATCTCACCTTGTGGAGTTTCAATGATCATGAGAACGATGAGGAATTAGCCCAGAACTACACTGAACTAACACACTACGCCATGACGGACTGAAATCCTGCAGCACCCGCAAGGTCCACCTGCTCAAGAAAGCACAATGTACAGACCATCTGAAGCTCACTAATGAACATCTGAATGATTCAGAGGAGAACTTGGTGAAAGTGTTGTGGTCAGATGAGACCAAAATCGAGCTCTTTGGCATCAACTCAACACAACGTATTGGAGGAGGAGGAGGAATGCTGCCTATGACCCCAAGAACACCATCCCCACCGTCAAACATGGAGGTGGAAACATTATGCTTTGGGGGTGTTTTTCTGCTAAGGGGACAGGCAGAGGCGGCTCTAGGTATTGTGAGGCCTTAGGCATAACTAAGACATGAGGCCCCACACACGCCCATAATGGGAAAAAAATTCAAGCAATAATAATAGCTGCAGAAAGATAATCGTCTTTTTGTGGGGGTTTCGTATTACAAAGGTGGAGGTACAAACTGCCACCCCTACCACAAGAACCCCAGTATCCGTCGTAAGGAGGAGGAGGAGGTTATGCAACACAACTCAACTACGGTTTCTCGAGCTAAAACCAGAGTAGACTGGTGTTGTGAAAGTGGTTCAAGAGGAGACTTAGTAAGTCTACAAGTAATCACTCGA
>BLSH010502083.1:689594-700406 GCA_018402905.1 Glandirana rugosa
TAGGCCGTCAGTAAATCAAGTGTGATCAATTTTCAGTGATTGGCACCATAGCTTGCAGACTCTATAACTTTCACAAAGACCAAATAATATACACTAATTTTTTTTTTTTTTACCAAAGATAGGTAGCAGTATAAATTTTGGCCAAAATTTATGAAGAAAAATTACTAATTTGCAAAATTTTATAACAGAAACGAAGAAAAATTCATTTTTTTACAAAATTTTCGGTCTTTTTTTAATTATAGCGCAAAAAATAAAAAACCCAGAGATGATTAAATACCACCAAAAGAAAGCTCTATTTGTGTGAAAAAAAGGACGCAAATTTCATATGGGTGCAGTGTTGCATGACTGAGTAATTGTCATTCAAAGTGTGAGAGCACTGAAAGCTGAAAATTGGTCTGGTTGTTAAGGGGGTTTAAGTGCCCAGTTGTCAAGTGGTTAAAGGGTAAGTTCACCACGCCCCACTGCACATAGCAGCTTCAATGGCCTGGTGTAGAGGTCTGTTCACCACATTACTCAGCCCCAGAGTGAGAACCCATCATATTGCTTACAATGGCAAGCACTCATTGTTCAGCGCAACCATGTGACAGTGATGACCAATGAGAAGCGCTTCTCCCTTCTGGAACACCTTACTGGAAGCAGCAGCCTCTGTGCTTCTTATTGGTCATCACAGTCATGTGGCTGCTCTGACCAATTAGTGCTTGTCATTGGGAGCATTATTATTATTGCTGGTTCAAATCCCAACCATGACACTACCTGCCTGGAGCTTGCATGTTCTCCCTGTGCCTGTGTGGGTTTCCTCCGGATACTCCGGTTTCCTCCCACACTCCAAAGACATGCTGGTAGGTAAATTAGATCATGTCTAGTGGCCCTACTATGTGTATGTATGAATGTGAGTTAGGGACCTTAGATTGTAAGCTCCTTGAGGGTAGGGACTGATGTGAATGTACAATGTATATGTAAAGCACTGCGTAAATTGACGGCGCTATACAAGTACCTGAAATAAATAAATAATAAATAATTATGATGAACCTGAAGGCCTGCGCTGTGCATTGCGGTCTACGGACTGCAGCAAAGGGCATCATGTCCGGAGGGGTGGTCAGGATATTTGGCGTTAGTTCAACTTTTCATTCTTTTGTGAAAAGCTGAACCTAACTTTTAACCCTTTCAGTGCCATGTCCGTACCTCGTACGGAGCAGCCATCGGAATTGTGGGTGAAACTGAGAGGCAGACTCCTGCCCATCAGGTGAAAGCAGTCGGGTGTCTGCACTGCTGCCCAATTGCTCACACACACCCCTGGTACCGGCGCGTGCCCTCCGCCATGTTCTCTGGTCTCTGCTTGTCCATCTGTGGGCCTAGGAGCGACATGGCGTGTGCCAGCGTCTGGGGGGGTGGGAGAAGAGTGAACACGCGTCCACAACTATGACGTCACTTCCAGGTCAGCCTCTTAGTGTCCCCAGCTAGCTTAGCCGGGAAGGAATGGTTTACAACGCAATCTGCATTGCAAAATATTCAGTGGAGCCCAGAGGAGACATGCTGTGTCTTTTAGACCCTGCATGTTTTATTAAAGAGAACCTGTCACCTAAAAAACATCACATAGGGGACTTTTGTCCCCTATGTGATGAAAAAATAAATAAAGTTACACCCAAGCACATAAAATCCCCCTCCCCAAAAAAATCCACATAAGACCATAAAGGCATGTGTTGATTGCGATACACATTACATATCACTGAGCGCGCCGGAATGAGAGCAATAATTCTAACACCAGACCTCCTCCGTAATACTAAACTGATGACCTTTAGGGGGCTTTTGAAGCATCGCCTATAGAAAATATAGGGTACTGAAGTTTGTTGCCATTTCACAAGCACACACAAATTTAGGGTTTGGTATGTTGGGTTACTCAAAACCTGTAAGACAAAGGCATAATGAGCTAGTATGCATCGCATACTAGCTCATTATGAAATACTTACCTTAGAATGAAGACCTGCAGCGACGTCCGCACACCGCTGACACGGCCGACATCTTTCCCGGAGATACTAGCGGGCTCCGGCGCTGTGATTGGCCAGAGCCGCAATGACGTCACTCCTGCGCATGTGCACGGGAGCCGCTGGTCATGGCACGGTCCTGAAGAAACGGCACTGGCGGTCGTTTATTCAGAGAGCATACACTGATGACGCAATCGGCACAGTATATAGTAATTATCTCCTAAACGGTGCAAGTTTAGGAGATATTTACAGTACCTACAGGTAAGCCTAATTACAGGCTTCCCTATAGGTACAAAAACACCAGGGGAGTTTACTTCCTCTTTAACCACTTCTGCCCCAGAAGGATTTACCCCCTTCCTAACCAGAGCACTTTTTACGATACGGCACTGTGTCGCTTTAACTGACAATTGCGTGGTCGTGCGACGTTGTACCCAAACAAAATGTCCTTGAAGTTGAAGACGCCCTCAGACGAAGTAATGACGAAACGCGTCAGCGCGTGACCACACGGCTGTCAGTCTGCATCAGCTGGGATAGCTCTGTGCCCGGGAACGCCGCCGTGATTCATACGAGTGGTGAGACAGAGTTGTCCACAGCTGACTATTTCTCTACGTGCCTTTTTGATTTTAACATTTTGTAAGTGTACATCTGAAAGGGGGGGATTGTTTCATGTATGTTGTGCCCAATAAAAGCTTTTTGGATCATGCACTATGTGAGCACATCTATTTAAGGTCGGTTCCTGAACAATCAGATCTGTGACTCTCATACACCAGAGATTGGATGAGCGATAATTGGATGTGGAATTTATGAGGATATTATTGAGATCTTAAGGCGGATTATTAACTTACCTTTGGTGAGTTTACCCACTCAGGGGGGTCTGACCTCCCAAATTTTCTCACGTGGTGTGGTGGCGGCTATTATTGGAGCAAGTTCCTGTCCCCATACATTGATTATCAAGAAGTCATATTGGACTTTTCGTTTAAAAGATTTATTAGCGCTGCTTGCACCTTATTATACTGTGTGTATGTGCCTATATGTTCATTTAGGTGCTATGGAATATGGACTATAATTTTTAAAGTGGCAGCTAGTTCGTATTTAGAGTACTCCTTTATGTTATTTTGGGGTATATGTGTATGTGTTAATTATTAACACTTTTATATCTAAGAGCGCTGATATTGGCAGTTTACTCAGATTTAATTGCTTAGTTTGTATCAAGTTTCTGTAATTGTTCATATCGAGGAGATTTCCTGTGGGGACACAAACTGCAAAACTTTTTTTCCTTCTCTCCAGTGAACTGGGGAAGGTTTAGAACCTATTTCAGGTTATTACTGTTTCTTGCTGCAGGCTGTCCAAGGGACAAAAATTGGGAGTCAAGTTTTCCAGGTCTGCTTAACTGGAAATGGACTTTAACTCTTTGGCTGCCAGAGTAAATTTTGCACATTCATTTTAGACCTGAAGATCACAATAATAAAAACCTGACAGGTTTCACTATAACCACCACTGTGCTGTCCGGGGAAATTTATAACATTTTTCACACGCATGTCAAATTCAGCATTTTGTTTCTAGAAAGTTATTTAGAACCACCAAATGTATATTTTCTGAAAGCAGAGGCCCTGGAGAATTAAATGGTGGCAATTTTTAATGTTTTTCTTATTTTCAATCCTAACGTTTGCATTTTTTTGCAAGTGTGCAAAACCTGAAATAGAACAACGGTTCTGGTAGAAGAGTGGTTAAAGAAAATATTATATTTGTGTGCCTTCTCCTGTTATTTGGGGTTAGTCATACTATTTTCACGGTTTTTAGTCATACTCTATACAAAGATTTTTATTATGTTTTGAGGAATAACCCAGAAATGGAACGCAAATATTTAAAAAGGTAAAAATTCACTCTATAAGCCGAAAATCTACCTGGGCCTGGCTGGTGCTTGTGGCTCCTGCTCCCTCCACCGGTTTCTCTGGCTCCATGTTGCAGAGGGCTTCAGCGGACGGTCCCTTCACCACTGCGAGGACCGAAAATACACCTGCCAGCTGGCGGAACCGGAAGCCGCTGCGCACTGCCGGAAGTCCCTCCCCGTCCGGCAGTGACAACGTCCGCCACTCGGGACCCGGAGCAACCGGAGGCTTGGAAGTCTGTAGACGCTGTGCTGCATAGCACAGCCCCCGCACGCAGCCCGAAACCTCCGGTCTATCAGCGCGGGACCCTCCGTCAGCCTGTACCCTCACCGGGCTCGAGGAGGAAAGAAGTACCGGAACATCCCCCTCCCGTCGGGGGGGGGGGGTGTTGGCTGGCCAGAGGAATAAACAAATGCTGACACAAGGTATGCCCTTCACCCTTCCCCACCTGGAGAGAGCTCAGCACACCCCTGGTCCCCTGCAGTGCTTCCAAGATGGCGGAGGAAACACTACAGCTGAGGCCATGGTGGAAGGGGCCAAGCTTTAAAGTGGTGATTGCAGTGTTTCCTGGGAAGTTGGTGGAGCTGTGCTCTCTCTGAGTGCTCTCCTGAAAGACGAGGTGAGAAAAAAGGTTTATTGTAGAATTTAAAGGTGAAGGTTAAAACTGTATTCACTATATCTGGTCTCCCACAGTACACAGAACATGGAAATGCAATTATTTTAGTAAATATAAACGGCTACAGTATCTTACAAAAGTGAGTGCACCCCTCACATTTTTGGAAATATTTTATTCTATCTTCTCATGTGACAACACTGAAGAAATGACACTTTGCTACAATGTAAAGCAGTGAGTGTACAGCTTGTATAACAGTGTAAATTTGCTGTCCACTCAAAATAACTCAACAGCCATTAATGTACAAACCGCTGGCAATAAAAGTGAGTACACCTCTAAGTGAAAATGTCCAAATTGGGCCCAATTAGCCATTTTCCCTCCCCGGTGTCATGTGACCCGTTAGTGTTACAAGTCTCAAGTGTGAATGTGGAGCAGGTGTGTTAAATTTGGTGTTATCGCTCTGACTCTCTCATACTGGTCACTGGAAATTGAACATGGCACCTCATGGCAAAGAACTCTGAGGATCTGAAAAAAAGAATTGTTGCTCTACATAAAGATGGTCTATGCTATAAGAAGATTGCCAAGACCCTGAAACTGAGCTGCAGCACGGTGGCCAAGACCATACAGCAGTTTAACCGGACAGATTCCACTCAGAACAGGCCTCGCCATGGTCAATCAAAGAAGTTGAGTGCACATGCTCAGAGTCATATCCAGAGGTTGTCTTCGGGAAATAGATGTATGAGTGCTGCCAGCATTGCTGCAGAGGTTGAAGGGGTGGGGCGTCAGCCTGTCAGTGCTCAGACCATACGCCGCACACTGCATCAAATTGGTCTGCATGGCTGTCGTCCCAGAAGGAAGCCTCTTCTATAAATGATGCACAAGAAAGCCCACAAACAGTTTGCTGAAGACAAGCAGACCAAGGACAATGGATTACTGAACCATGTCCTGTGGTCTGATGAGACCAAGATAAACTTATTTGGTTCAGATGGTGTCAAGTGTGTGTGGTGGCAACCAGGTGAGGAGTACAAAGACAAGTGTGTCTTGCCATATACAGGAAGCCTGTGATCACAGCCCTTCCCCCTCTGTCAGAACGGAGATCCGTGTTTACTTACACGGACCTCCGTTCTTCCACTGTGGGGGGTGCGATCGAGTCCGCCCTACCCGCTGCCTGCCCCCCCCCGGACACAGTGAGCGCGCCTCTAGCGGCGCACGCTCACAATACTAGTTATCTCAGCCGCCGTCCTGTGACGGCATTTCGCAATAACGAGCTACCTTGGCGCCGTCACGCTGCGGCGGGCGGTCGGCAAATGGCTAAAATAATTGCATTTCCATGTTCTGTGTACTGTGGGAGACCAGATATAGTGAATACAGTTTTAACTTTCACCTTTAAATTCTACAACAAACCTTTTTTCTCACCTCGTCTTTCAGGAGAGCACCCAGAGAGAGTGCAGCTCCATCAACTTCCCAGAAAAACACGGCAGTCACCACTTTAAAGCCTGGCCCCTTCCACCATGGCCTCAGTTGTAGTGTTTCCTCCGCCATGGTGGAAGCGCTGCAGGGGACCAGGGGTGTGCTGCGCACTCTCCAGGTGGGGAAGGGTGAAGGGCATACCTTGTGTCAGCATTTGTTTTTTCCTCTGGCCAGCCCAACAACACCCCCCTGATGGGAGGGGGGTGTTCCCGTGCTTCTTTCCTCCTCAAGCCCGGTCAGGGTACAGGCTCAAGGAGGGTCCCGTGCTGATAGACCGGAGGGTGCGGGCTGAGTGCGGGGGCTGCGCTATGCAGGACAGCGTTTCTAGACTTCCAAGCCTCCACTTGTTCCGGGTCCCGAGTGGCGGGCGACATCACTGCCAGACAGGGTGGGACTTCCGGTGGTGCAGGTGTATTTCCAGTCCTCGCGGTGGCGAAGGGACCAGGAAAATTTAAAAATAGAGCTGCTAGACGTCTGCTGAAGCCCTCTGCAACATGGAGCCAGAGAAACTGGTGGCAGGAGCAGGAACCACAAGCACCAGCCAGGCCCAGTCAGAATTTAGCGTTAAATAATGAATTAGGTATGTTTTCGATAACTTGGTAATTAATGCCTTTTCTCATGTGGTAATTTATCACGTGTCGGTGGTTAAGGCTTGTTTAACCACTTCAGCCCCGGAAGGATTTCCCACTTTAGGACCAGAGCACTTTTTGCAATTTGGCACAGCGTCGCTTTAACTGACAATTGCGTGGTCGTGCGGCATTGTACCCAAAAAAAATTGCCCCCCTTTTTTTCCCTACAAATAGAGCTTTCTTTTGGTGGTATTTGATCCCCTTTGCGTCATTTCTGATCACCGCTATAAACAAAAGAAGAGGGACAATTTTACAAAAAAAAAAACAAATTTCTTACTTTTTGCTAAAATACAAATCCAAAAAAATATAAAAAAACAAATGTTTTGGCCGATTTATATTCTTCCTCATATTTTTGGTAAAAAAAAACGCAATCGCCGTTTATTGATTGGTTTGCGCAAAAGTTGCCACATTTACGAATGATGAGAATTAATTTATGGGGTTTTTATTTTGTTTTTATTTTTTACTAGTAATGGCGGCGATCTGCGGGTTTTAGCGGGACTGTGATATTGTGGCGGACATGTCGGACCATTTTGACACTTTTTTTTGGGACCACTGGCATTTATACAGCGATCAATGCTATGAAAATGCATTGATTACTGTGTAAATGCCATTGGCAGTGAATGGGGTTAACCTGGAGGGGGCGCTCTAAGGGTTAACAGTGTTCCCTGGGTGTGTTCTAACTGGGCTGGCAGGGGGAGGGGAGTGATCATGGCATCCATATACAGGAAACCTGTGATCATAGCCCTTCCCCCTCTATGAGAACGGAGATCCGTGTTTACATACATGGAACTCCGTTCTCTCAGTGCAGGGGAGCCATCGCGGGTAGCCGGCGGAGATCGAGTCCTCCCTACCCACTCCCTGGCTCCCCCGGACATAGTGAGCGCACCTCCGGCGGCGCGCGCAACTCACAGTGCGCGATCTCGCAGCCGCCATCATATGACAGCGGTTTGCGATAACGAGCCACCTTGTCTCCGTCAAACTGCGGTTGGTGGTCGGCAAGTGGTTAAGGTCATTTCCATAAGGTTGTGTCGGTGTTTAAGAGTGCCTCTTTTTGAACATCATATATGTAAACTGTTCATTTCAAGGATCATACACATAACTGCTATGTAAAGACCACTGTGTCCATTTTTGTTTTGGTTGTATATTTCTTACATGTCATGCTGTTGCAATTGTTAAAATGGCTGAAAATTAATTAAAAAAACAATAATAATTTGACCCTTTTATTGTCCTCGATTAATTTTTAATGAAGTGTACTTTTCTATTTGTTTAAATGTGTTGTGTTTAATAATTGTTGACCGCAGTGGCAGCTGGTGTATGAAGGGCACCGCCTCCCCGCCGGCTAAAGAAGAAAAAAAAAAGTCAGCCCCCACCTGTGTTATTGGCTGCATAACTGCCCCCACCTTTGTTATTGGCTGCATAACTGCCCCCACCTGTGCTACTGACTGCATAACTGCCCCCACCTGTGTTATTGGCTGCATAAGTGCCTCACCTGTGTTATTGGTTGCAAAACTGCCCCCACCTGTGATACTGGCTGCATAACTGCTGAGCTGTATACTGTGCCCTGTGATGCCCAACTGTATACTGTGTCCTGTGATATGATGCTGAGCTGTATACTGTGCCCTTTGATCTGATGCTGAGCTGTATACTGTGATGTGATGCTGAGCTGTATACTGTGTCCTGTGATGCTGAGCTATATACTGTATCCTGTGATGCTGAGCTGTATACTGTGCCCTGTGATGCTGAGCTGTGTACTCCTGACACAATATGTGTAATACAGGGGATGGAGTGGGTGGATTCTATAAGGGGTGGGGCTTGTTAGAAGTAGGAGGGGTTAAAAGGAAGGGCGGGGCCTGCCCCCCCATCCTAAAACTTCACCAGCCGCCACTGGTTGACCGTAGCCTAATGTGCAGCATCAGGATCAGCGTCTTGGTCAGCTGGAACTTCCGTAGAGCCTCATCCTCTTTGAAGGTCCTCTCCGCGAAATGTTGTGGAGCAGAACAACCCTCCTCCTCCTCTGACGCCTTCTAAGCAAGTTAAATTGAAAAAAAATTGCTCCATAGCTGTTATGCTGCTAAGCACTCTCTCTCAACTCACTCCAACAGGAAATAGGAATCTGTAGACACTACAACCCCCCCCCCCCCCCATAGCCCCATGTGTAATATGCTGCACCGTCTTTTAGAGTCCCCACCATCCTCTGCATACCAGCCAAAAGATAAATCAGAACTGAAAACTATTTTTTTTAAATGTACTTTATTTGTATACAGTGCTCGCAAACCATCCCAAAGATGCTGCTTGCAGGACTTTTTCTAATGTCCCACAAGGGCACCGCCCCAGCGTGAAAGCACTTAGACTCTCACAGTTTTCAGGCACTTTACAGGCGCTATTTATAGATAAAAACGCCTGAAAACTGCCTCAGTTATATAAGGAATCTCAGGGGGAATTGGCAGCAGAAGCTGAGTGTTCGCTGATCAGTGAAGACCTGGTTTTATCTCTGCTGAGATTTTTCTTGAGATTTTATTAGATTTGATTTCATTCGATTCAATTTCATTGCGATTTCTATTCTCCTACATTTAAAGGGTGTTTCTTTATTCTTCTAATGATGAACCAATTTAAATGTAAACAGCTTGTTTCTCTGAAAAACAACAAAGAAACCCACCAAAGGAAGGGCAGCTATGGAAGGAGGTATCAGTGACCAGCCTGCAGATACCCCAACCAAGAAGCCCACCAAAATGAAGAGGGCTCGGGCGTTTGTGTGTGGCTGCTTCAGAGCCATTGTTGGATGTTTTGGTTCTGGCTGTAAAGTCAATGGACCGCATCGGGATACAGACACCTGGGCTGGTGGTAAGTATTATGGATATTGATAGATCCCCCATATGTACACATGTATAGGGGTTGCCATGAACATTGATGAGAGGTCACCTCCCATATGTATAGGGATTGCCATGGACATTGATGAGGGGTCACCCCCCCATAAACCGTTAAACGTCTGCCACCCCCCTCTGCCAATCCCTCCATTGGCTGCCATTCGCCCAACTAATTAAATTCAAAATACTAACAATCAGCTACAAAGCCATCCACATCTCTGCTCCCAGCTACATCACCAACCTCGTCTCAAAATACCAACCTAACCGTCCTCTTCGCTCCTCCCAAGACCTCCTGCTCTCCAGCTCCCTCATCACCTCCTCTCATACTCGCCTCCAAGACTTCTCCCGAGCCTCTCCCATCCTCTGGAATTCCCTACCCCAATCAGTCAGAATGTCCCCAGATCTATCCACCTTCAAGCGATTCCTGAAAACTTTTCTCTTCAGGGAAGCCTGCCACCACCTAACTACACTCCTTATTTTCTCAATCAGCTCATCCCCTGCAGTTTACTGCCCTTTCGTATCATTCAACCCTCCCTCTTAGATTGCAAGCTCTAACGAGCAGGGCCCTCTGATTCCTCCTGTATTGAATTGTATTGTAATTGTACTGTCTTCCCTAATATTGTAAAGCGCTGCGCAAACTGTCGGCGCTATATAAATCCTGTATAATAATAATAATATGTACACATGTATAGGGAATGCATGCACGTTGCTGGCTTTTGTCTTGTAAACAGCAATCTGCTAATTTTTAAATCAAGAGAAGCAAACAGTAATTCTTGGCATTGTATACAGGGAGCCAAGTCTCCCCAACCTCTCTCTCCACCTGTCAGCTGCTTACCGACTTTTTTTTTTTTAACAAGCTTTGCATTGCCCTTAATACAGGCTGGGCTGGTGACCTCAGTGCAAACCAGCTGCCAGAAATGTCCAACATGGAGATAAAAGAGAACCCCGCATACATGTTTAACCCCATTGCTGCCCACATAACACATATACATCGTTGTCAACATTGCAAAAAAAAATTCCAGCTTTGTATTGCTGTGCATCCAGCAAGCAATATAATGCTTCATCATCAACTGTCAAACACCCTCTGAAAAGTAATCCATCGCAGATTGCAAAACAAGCAACAAAATAAAGTCCTTGGTCTCTATTTCTTCAGCAGGGAGCAGACGGAATTATGTAATGCCTTTAGGGTGCAGGTGGTGTAATCTGCATGGCTGTATTCCCCAACAATTAGAGTCCCGGCTTGAACCTGATTGGTTGATATAGAAGAGGCCAGAACTTAAATTTAATTATTGGGAACTGCAGTGGAGAAGATAACTCCTTCTGCACCCCAAAGGCATTAAATAGACCCTTTATGCTCCTGCCCCC
>BLSH010502083.1:700416-726953 GCA_018402905.1 Glandirana rugosa
GCCCCCCCCCCCCCCCCCGCTGAACAAATGGGGCCCCAGTAAGTTGCTGCAGGACTGTGCTGTAAAGCAGCTCCCAGATACAGTATTTATTTCATCAGTGGTTTTAGCCACTTGCCTGGAATTCTGCCTTGGACCCCGCTCACACTTGGTGTTTTGGAATGGCCGGCAGAAGCGCTGTGATTCTGCCTGTGATTCCAAATCATGGAAAAACGTGCAGCAAACATTTGGATGACATTATTCTTAATGACACCCCAAACATGGCAAGATCTTGTCACGATTGTCACATGACAGAACCACACGACAATCGATCCAAAATGTGCAGGGGACTATTTCTTCACTTCCGGGTGGGGCAGAGTAATCTACGATGCAGCCGTTCCCGGTCCCTCCCTTTTTTATCAATCCACCTCAACAATTCAAGGGATTAGATTAGAGGCTGGGTGTTTAGTTTAACAATAAAAAAACAGAAGCACTGTAGATTACTCCACCGCACCCGAAAGTGAAGAATCAGTCCCCTTTCTGAGTCAATTGTCACCATAGCTGCAAGGCAACCGGAATTTTTATATGAAGGCCGACATTAGTCATCACTGTGTCCCTGTCATGTTGGGGTTTATTGTCCCTGGCACTAGAATTTTGAACTTTCCTCTCTAAAATTTGATGTTGTATAAAAAAATATATGAAATGTAGGTGAAGGTGCTAAATCGGATTCTTTTTTATTGCAGATGTATGCAGTATTTACTGCAGACACAGCTCACAAGGCAGGTCTGCCCCAGTGAGTGAGACAGAATGTGAAAGCTACATCGAGACTCCACTAGCATATAACATTCACACAGAGACTTCACCAGCATGTGACGTTCACAAGTCTCCTCCAGAAAGTGATGTTCATAATGAGACCCCTCCATAATGTGATGTTCACAATGAGACTCCTGCAGAATTTTATGTTCACATTGAGACTCCGCCAGAATTTTATGATCAGAATGAGTCTCCTCCAAAATGTGACATTTGAAATGAGACTCCTCCAGAACGTGACATTCATGTAAAGAGTCCACTAGAATGTGACATTCACATTGAGAAAGCACCTGAATGTCACATTCATATTGAGACTCTAGCACAATGTGACGTGCATGTTGAAAACCCACCAAAATACCAGGGCAGTCATGGGAATATTCCCCCCCCATGAAGATGAGGCCAAGCTTACAGAAAAGGATAGGTAGATCCTGGTGGTAGGGGATTCAGTTATTAGAGGGACAGAGAGTGCAATCTGTCAGAATGACAGCGATCGATGAACAGTATATTGTTTCCCGGGTGCACGGGTTCAAGACATTGCATATTGGATGGACAGATTGTTGGATGGGTCTGGGGAGAACCCAGCTGTCATAGTAAATATTGACACCGACAACATTAGAAGAATATGGAGCACCCCACAAAATGATTTCAATGACTTGGGCTATATTGAAGAAAAGGACCTCCAAGACAGTATTTTCAGAAATACTGCCTGTACCTCAAGCCACACCAAGGAGGCAGGAGGAGCTTAAGGAGTTTAGCAAGTGGCTGAAGAACTGGTGCAGGAAGGAGAGGTTTGGCTTCATGGAGACCAGAAAACATTTCAATTGGTTACTTGCTCTACAGCAGGGAAGGATTGCACTTAAATGAGCAGGGTACAGTTCTGTTGGGAAAGAAAATAACCAAACAGTTGGAAAAAATGGGCAGAGGGCGGGACTCTAGCTTGTAGCCCCTGGACACCATATCTCTTACCCAAGCTTCTGAGATGCCTGTTGACCAGTTGACTGCAACATCCAATAGACTCCCCCACGTAGGATGTTTAAGAGGACCCCTCTGCAGGTTTGGAATATGTAGGGGCTCAAGGCTTGTGAATGAACTGGGCCCAGTGAGGTCCTTCATGCAGAAGTCCAAGACCTCACTCACACAGGGCTTATGAATCTGTACCCTGTGTGAGGACTGCATTTACCCCAAAAAGGACATCCATGTGGGTGCAGTTGCACGGGCGCACCCTGGGTGCGTTCGGGGATGTGCACCAGTACCCACACGGATGTTACATCGGGAATAGTGGCTGTGTCTGTGCAGCCACTGCAACCCAGTTGACAGCAATGGGACTGCCTACATGGGATAATGGGAACACCTGTGCATCCCCTTTCTGGTAAACACAGCCCTCCCATGGGGTACGGATTCATACTCCCCATGTGAATGAGGCCTAAGGGTTAATGGAATATTTATCTTCATTGTGTTGCTAATTTGGGGACCATTGTACCCCTCTATTTTTATTTAGGTGTGTTTTATTATTATTATATAGGAGTTATAAATATTGTAGCTTAGGATAAGTTTGTATATGTTGTGAAGGTGTGCATTATTTTTTGGGTGCATTTTTATCCATATATAGGAATGTTATAGATATATATATTGTAGATTAGGCTAAGTTTGTATATGTTGTAGAGGTTTGAGGTTTTAACCATATATAGGAGTGTTTTATATTATATATACACTGTGTGCAGAATTATTAGGCAAATGAGTATTTTGACCACATCATCCTCTTTATGCATGTTGTCTTACTCCAAGCTGTATAGGCTCGAAAGCCTACTACCAATTAAGCATATTAGGTGATGTGCATCTCAGTAATGAGAAGGGGTGTGGTTTAATGACATCAACACCCTATATCAGGTGTGCATAATTATTAGGCAACTTCCTTTCCTTTGGCAAAATGGGTCAAAAGAAGGACTTGATAGGCTCCGAAAAGTCAAAAATAGTGAGATATCTTGCAGAGGGATGCAGCACTCTTAAAATTGCCAAGCTTCTGAAGCGTGATCATCGAACAATCAAGCGTTTCATTCAAAATAGCCAACAGGGTCGCAAGAAGCGTGTGGAAAAACCAAGGCGCAAAATAACTGCCCGTGAACTGAGAAAAGTCAAGCGTACAGCTGCCAAGATGCCACTTGCCACCAGTTTTGCCATATTTCAGAGCTGCAACATCACTGGAGTGCCCAAAAGCACAAGGTGTGCAATACTCAGAGACATGGCCAAGGTAAGAAAGGCTGAAAAACGGCCACCACTGAACAAGACACACATGCTGAAACGTCAAGACTGGGCAAAGAAATATCTCAAGACTGATTTTTCTAAGGTTTTATGGACTGATGAAATGAGAGTGATATACGTTCGATGCTGTGAGGATTTCCTTTTTGGACCTCTGGATCAGCTTGGAAGAGGGGAGAATACAAACTTGCACATTCCGTAAAGAAACCTCGGCAAACACGCTATTGCGTGCTGACAGTCATCACCCCCCGTGGCTGATTAGAGGTATTCCAACGGGACAATTCCTTAGAATAAAACGCAACTGTTCTAAACAAAGTGATTTTCATAGGGAAGAGTTGGACTTGTATAAAAGGTTTCGGGAAATGGGCTATCCACATCGGATGATTCGTAGAGCGAAACAGAGAACCTCAATTCGAGACAGACATAGCCTCATATCCCAGTCAAAACAATCAGGGGACAAACAAGACTTGGAGGACACAAATACCAGACTTATAACCACTTATGGCTCACAATGGAAGGAAGTAGTTGCTGCAGTCTCAAAACATTGGGGAGTGTTAACTGCGACCCCCAATATTGCCCAAATTGTTGGCCCTAGGCCGAAGATGGTAGCCCGACGGGCCAAAAACCTAGGCGACATGCTGATAAGATCGGAATATGTCAGGAGCCAAAGTGAAACCTGGCTCACTGCGTTACCCCAAACTATCGGTATGCACCCCTGTGGCCACTGTCAGGTATGTCCCTTTGTAGAGAAAACTAGTCACTTTGTGGATGCCCTGGGTTCGAAGCAATATGAAATCAGGGACTTCATAAACTGCTCTACAACAGGCTTAGTCTACATGATAACATGCCCCTGCCCCAAAATATATGTGGGTAAAACTAAAAGAGCCCTCAGGGTTCGCATTGGTGAGCACATGAGGGAGATGAAGGAGAGAGAACCGCAAAAAACTTTGGCTAGACATTTTCATTCCTGTCATGGGAAGAATCCATCGGGTATGAAAATTAAAGGAATCTATGTATTAAAACTCCCCCCCAGGAGAGGAGATTTTGATCAGATACTGTTGCAGAAGGAAAAGTGGTGGATATATCACCTTAAGAGCCTCCAGCCTGGCGGCCTAAACGTTGAATTCAATCTCCAATCATTTTTACCAAAATATTGAGACAGTAATGTTCATAAATAATAGATTATCGCCATGGCTTATATCCACCATTTGTTTCCCTGCAACAGAGGAACTGACAGAATATAATGCAATACTGGGGGCAGCCCGGTTGTGAGTCTGCTTGCCTCTGGTGACTCGCGGAGGTCGGTCCCATTAACATAGGTTTTTTATGTATACATACAAGGCCTTGTCTTCATTGTTGGGAATATGCGTGTAAAACTATGCCAATGAGCCATTTCTGGATGGAATATAATGAGTGGGAGGCATATGTGACCCTAGACTCACCTATATTGAAAGTCTTCTAGCTGCAGTACTTCCGTCCACAAGGATCGGCTCAGGTCTTGTTCTCTCCTTCTTCTTCTTCTTATTCTTCCCTTTCCCCTCTCTCTGCAACACAAACTGGAGGGTACAACCCGGCCCAACTAGTTTCATAAATAGCTTGGTCCTCCATTAATATAATTAAACATAGTAGACAAATCCCTTACTATCATTTTGTTTTGTTTTGATCTATATAATCTGGCCATTTGAAGTAGGGATAATATTTCCCCTTTTTCCTCTCCTGGGATTATGCTTCCTGACAACTAATTCTGGATTCCTATACTTGATTTTATTTTCTTCTTTTGGTGTGGTCTCGGACTGGGCGTTATTATTCCTTTGGTTTGGCTTTACTTTATCTATCTTAAAAATGGCTCATTTGCATATATAATGCTCAGTCTCGCTTTTATTTGTTCAGTATTAGTGAACTCCCCTCCTGTGTCTTGTATTGTTTGTCCCGTCTATGATTTGCCTTAGTACCTAGCTAAGTAGCTTTTCAAATTAGCTTTCCTCCTTAATATCGTTCAGAGTGTATTCCAAGTACATGTGCGATTTAGATAGGAGGTAATTTACCGCCAGCTCCTGACACTCGTTAACTTATCACAGCCTCTTATACAAATGAAGCATTAAGGGCGGCATCCCAATATACAAATGTACTTAAGGGCCGTTTGATGTCCGGCCCCAAGTAGACGTTCAGACGAAGCAAAGTGAATACGCATAGCGAAACGCGTTGACGTCACACGTCTCGTCACACGTCCCATGACGCATGGGGAGCTACCCATTCGCTGGATTCACGGCCGCTCCAATCCAAGGTGATCTCCACAACGAGGGCTGAACAGCAGCGTGGTTAGCTGCTTAGAGATCCTGAGAGCGTCCCCACACACCCGGAAGCAGCGGCATAGCTCGCACATTTGATACAGGAGATTTGCCTCCGTAATCTACTATACCCGGGCAGCAAAGGATACCAGTAGCTACCAGCAGAAAACAACAGCGGGCCTCATGCACCTAGGAGGGACAGTCCATTGCCATTACAGTGACTATATCGAGGTCTGGAGGAAAGAGTGAGTAAAAACTGTGGACATTTATACAGTTGCTTGCAACTTTGCTCACTTCTCTTTTCACGCATACGTTGTCCTGTTGATACTACCTTCTTTTTCATACTCTATAGCCACACAGGTCACTGCTGTGACAAGCATTCAATCAACCCAGCATACCCATCCTATTGAGCTACCCCCACACCCCAGTGTGGGGCTCAATCCGGCCCTTGCTGGTGTCTCTCAGACCTCTCCCCTAATACACCCGGATTGAAGTGACTATCCAGTTATCTACTGCAACTATATCCAATCTTAGTGGCCCCCTTCCTCATCGCTGACTACTGAACATTGGGACGTTTTCGACATCCTTTCTTATTTGTTTATGTGTTTGTCTTCCCTTTGTGTGTTGTGTCTGTGTAGTGTTTGTCAGGTCCTGACCACTAGGAGACTTGGTCTCCTTGGGTCAGTTTAGATACTTTCTGTTACCTCAATCATTCGTAGATTGATGGTTTTGTACATTTTGGCTGTTACTGTACAGCTTTTTAGTAACTTAATAAATTTATATGAGTTTTTCATCACATACTGTAGTTATTGCCCTTCCTTCTGCTATAACCGTGCTGGTTCCCCCTCATTTGGGAGAACAATCTTTGTATATGCAGTCTTTTTTGGTTAAGAAGGACACCTATACTTGGTGAGTGACACTACAATATGATGTTTTAGACTAATAGGACCTATCCATACCTGTCAATAGTTCTTTTACTGAAATGAGAGTGAGTCTTGATGGGCCAGATGGATGGGCCCGTGGCTGGATCGGTAAAGGGCAGAGAGCTCCAGTCCGACTCAGACGCCAGCAAGGTGGAGGTGGAGTACTGGTTTGGGCTGCTATCATCAAAGATGAGCTTGTGGGGCCTTTTTGGGTTGAGGATGGAGTCAAGCTCAACTCCCAGTCCTACTGCCAGTTTCTGGAAGACACGTTCTTCAAGCAGTGGTACAGGAAGAAGTCTGCATCCTTCAAGAAAAACATGATTTTCATGCAGGACAATGCTCCATCACACGCGTCCAAGTACTCCACAGCGTGGCTGGCAAGAAAGGGTCTAAAAGAAGAAAAACTAATGACTTGGCCTCCTTGTTCACCTGATCTGAACCCCATAGAGAACCTGTGGTCCATCATGAAATGTGAGATTTACAAGGAGGGAAAACAGTACACCTCTCTGAACAGTGTCTGGGAGGCTGTGGTTGCTGCTGCACGCAATGTTGATGGTGAACAGATCAAAACACTGACAGAATCCATGGATGGCAGGCTTTTGAGTGTCCTTGCAAAGAAAGGTGGCTATATTGGTCACTGATTTGTTTTTGTTTTGTTTTTGAATGTCAGAAATGTATATTTGTGAATTTTGAGATGTTATATTGGTTTCACTGCTGAAAATAAATAATTGAAATGGGTATATATTTGTTTTTTGTTAAGTTGCCTAATAATTATGCACAGTAATAGTCACCTGCACACACAGATATCCTCCTAAAATAGCTACAACTAAAAACAAACTAAAAACTACTTCCAAAAATATTCAGCTTTGATATTAATGAGTTTTTGGAATCATTGAGAACATGGTTGTTGTTCAATAATAAAATTATTCCTCAAAAATACAACTTGCCTAATAATTCTGCACACATATATATATACATAGTATCTCACAAAAGTGAGTACACCCCTTACATTTTTGAAAATATTTCATTATATCTTTTCATGTGACAACACAGAAGAAATTACACTTTGCTACAATGTCAAGTAGTGAGTGTACAGCTTTTGTAACAGTGTAAATTTGCTGTCCCCTCAAAATAATTCAACACACAGCCATTAATGTCTAAACCGCTGGCAACAAAAGTGAGTACACCCCTAAGTGAAAATGGCCAAGTTGGGCCTAAAGTGTCAATATTTTCAGTGGCCACCATTAATTTCCAGCAATGCCTTAACCCTCCTGGGCATGGGCTTCACCAGAGCCTCATGGGTTGCCACTGAAATCCTCTTCCACTACTCCAGGATGAGATCACGGAGCTGGTGAATGTTAAGAGACCTTGCGCTCCTCCACCTTCCATTTGAGGATGCCCCACAGATGCTCAATAGGGTTTAGGTCTGGAGACATGCTTGGCCAGTCCATCACCTTTACCCTCGGCTTCTTTAGCAAGGCAGTGGTCGTCTTAGAGGTGTGTTTGGGGTCGTTACCATGTTGGAATACTGCCCTGCTGCCCAGTCTCTAAAGGGAGGGGATCATGCTCTGCTTCAGTATGGCACAGTACATGTTGGAATTCATGGTTTTCTCAATGAAGCACTCATGCAGCCCCAGACCATGACACTCCTACCACCATGCTTGACTGTAGGCAAGACACACTTGTCTTTGTACTCCTCACCTGGTTGCCACCACACACGCTTGACACCATCTGAACCAAATAAGTTTATCTTGGTCTCAACAGACCACAGGACATGGTTCCAGTAATCCATGTCCTTAGTCTGCTTGTCTTCAGCAAACTGTTTGCGGGCTTTCTTGTGCATAATCTTTAGAAGAGGCTTCCTTTTGGGATGACATCCATGCAGACCAATTTGATGCAGTGTGCGGCGTATGGTCTGAGCACTGACAAGCTGGCCCCCCACTACTTCAACCTCTGTAGCAGCGCTGGCAGCACTCATACATCTATTTCTCAAAGACAAGCTCTAGATATGACGCTGAGCACATGCACTCAACTTCTTTGGTCGACCATGGCAATGCCTGTTCTGAGTGGAACCTGTCCTGTTAAACCACTGTATGGTCTGGGCCACCGTGCTGCAGCTCAGTTTCAGGGTCTTGGCAATCTTCTTATAGCCTAGGGTATCTTTATATAGAGCAACATTTCTTTTTTCAGATCCTCAGAGAGTTCTTTGCCATGAGGTGCAATGTTAAACTTCCAGTGACCAATATGAGAGTGTGAGCGGTAATACCAAATTTAACACACCTGCTCCCCATTCACACCTGAGACCTTTTAACACTAACGAGTCACATGACACCGTGAAGGGAAAATGCCTAATTGGGCCCAATTTGGACATTTTTACTTAAGGGTGTACTCACTTTTGTTGCCAGTGGTTTAGACATTAATAGCTGTGTTGCGTTATTTTGAGGGGACAGCAAATTTACACTGTTATACAAGCTGTACACTCACTACTTCACATTGTAGCAAAGTGTAATTTCTTCAGTGTTGTCACATGAAAAGATATAATAAAGGATTTTCAAAAATGTGAGGGGTGTACTTACTTTTGTGAGATACTGTATATTGTAGATTAGAATAAGTTTGTATATGTTGTGGAAGTGTGCATTATTTTTTGGGTGGGTTTTGGAGTGTTCAATATATATATATATATATATATATATATATATATATATATATATATATATATATATATAATAGTTTAGGTTAAGTTTGGATTTCTTCTAGAGGCACTTTGAGTGGACATAACTGATGTACCCTGCTCAGCAGGGGCAGGCCTTAGAGAACAGAGGCCAAACATGGAACATAGAGGCTTAGTGGTTAGCCTTGCAGTACTGGTGGCCTTGGTTCAAATCCTGGCCAGGACACTATCTGCATGGAGTTTGCATGTTCTCCCGGTGCTTACATGGGTTTCCTCTGGGTACTCCGGTTTTCTTCCACACTACAAAGACATACTACCTTGTGTTGGTGGTGCAGTGGTGAGCATAGCTGCCTTCCAAGCAACTGACCTGGATTAGATTCCCGGCCAATGCCATCTCCAAGTACTTGGGAGTCCTCAGAGAGAAAAGCGCTATACAAGTTCAATGCAGAGTATATAATAGCGGTGGAATAAAACCAATGAAGCATATGTGTGAGAAAGAAATTAAAATGTTCCCCCAGAATCTATAGAAGGTGAACTCACTTAACTGATAGAAGACGCTTAGGTATTCCAAATTGCAGGCAGAATTACTGTTATTGCCGAATTCCCAAGACGCACTTGTGACATAATTGTGGCCCGGCCATTCAAACAGCCAGGGAGCGCAAACCTGAAAGGAAGAGGGCTTCGTTTTAAGGTATAGTAGTGTGAAAAATAAATTTGCTCCCTTCCTAACTTTAAATTTTTGCATATTTGTCCCACTTAAATGATTTAGAGCAAACAAATTTTAATATTACACAAAGATAACCAAAGTTAATGCAGTTTTAAAAAATGATTTCATTTATTAAGGGAAAAAAACCTGCCCAAACCTGACTGTCCCTAGGTGGAAAAAGTAATTGTGTGCGCCCCCCTTGCAAAATTATGAATGTACTGTGATTAACCACATTTTTTTGGAAAGCCGAGAAAGGCCTCATGCATACAGGGCGTTTTTACAGCCACTTTTAGTAGCATCAGTTTTTTTTTTTTTTGCAGCTTAAAAACGCCTCTCCATGTTATTCTATGGCCTCATGCACACACACTCTTAGTGGCATAGGCAGTTTCAAGCTGCAGGGCCCAGGGCCAGTGCATTCTGAAGACAGCGTTACAGCTGTAAAAACATCCAATGGTGCTAAATGCGGGTTAACGCTGAATACAGCATTAAGCCACAACAAAACTTTTTTTTTTTTTTGGACATGTCAAAATGTGAGAAAACCGGAGGGAGATTTTTAATCAAGGACTTGTCAAAATCGTGGTGGTATTATGATAGTCTAGCTTCAGGACCTGGATTAATTGCCATAATTGATGGAACCATGAATTCTGCACTATACCAGAAATTCCTGAAGGTGCACCCAGCAAGTCCACCTCTGGATGACTCAAAAAACCAAATGAAGGTTTTGGAGCGGCCTAGTCAAAGTCCAGACTTAAATCCGACTGAGGTGCTGTGGCATAACCTTAAACAGGCCATTCATGCTGGAAAACCCTCCAATGTGGCAGAATTAAAACAATTATACAAAGAGTGGAACAAAATTCCTCCACAGTGATGTGAAAGATTCATTGCCGGTTATTGCAAATGTTTGATTGCAGTTGTTGCCACCAAGGGTAACACAACCAGTTATTAGGTTTAGGTGGCAAAAAAGAAAAGGTGGTCCTTTTCAAATAGGATCAGGCAGGCTTGGATAGTTTTTTTTTTTCTCTCTTAACCACTTCAGCCCCGGAAGGATTTGCCGCCTTCCTGACCAGAGCACCTTTTGCAAAACAGCACTGCGTCGCTTTAACTGACAATTGCCTGGCCGTGCGACATTGTACCCGAACCAAATTTATGTCTTTTTCCCCCCACAAATAGAGCGCTCTTTTGGTGGTATTTGATCACCTCTGCGGTTTTTATTTTTTTGCGCTATTAACAAAAAAGAGCGACAGTTTTGAAAAACAAAAATCAATATTTATTACTTTTTGTTATAATATATATCCCGAAAAATATGTAAAAAAACTAATTTATTCATCAGTTTAGGCCAATATGTATTCTACATATTTTGGTTAAAAAAATAAAATAAAATCGCAATAAGCGTATATTGATTGGTTTGCACAAAAGTTAAAGCGTCTACAAACTATGAGAATTGATTTATGGAGTTTTTATTCATTTTTTTTTTTTTACTAGTAATGGCAGCGATCTGCGATTTTTAGCAGGACTGCAATATTGCGGTGGACATAATCGGACACTTTTTTTGAGACCAATGACATTTATACAGCGATCAGTGCTATAAATAGCCACTGATTACTGTATAAATGTCACTGGAAGGGAAACACTAGGGAGCAATCAAAGGGTTTAAATGTGTTCCCTGTCAGTGTGCTCTATACTGGGAACATACGATAACTCTGCTCTCCCCTGTCAGAACGGGGATCCGCTTGTTTACATTCAAGGATTCCCGTTCAGTCACTGTGAGGGAGCAATCACGGGTGGCCGGAGAACATAGAGTGCACCCCACCCGCTGATTGGCTAGCCAGTGAGCATGCAAGCGCGCCCACAATACACGCTCCCTAGTCCACCATCACATGACGGCAATTCATGCAGCAGTGCCATGCTGCCACCATCAATCCACGGTGGGCGGTCGGCATGCGGTTAATTAAATCATTTAACCACTTCAATACTGGGCACTCCCCCCCGCAATTTTTCAGGTTCCTAATTGGTCGCATTTTGAATGACAATTGTGCGGTCATGCAACACTGTACCCAAACAATTTTATTCCCCCCACAAATAGAGCTTTCATTTGGTGGTATTTGATCACCACTGTTTTTTATTTTTTGTGCTACAAATAAAAAAAAATCCCAAAACTGTTGAATAAAAAATGTTTTCTGTTATAAAACTTTGTAAATAAGTACATTTTCTCCTTCACAGACGGGCATGGATGAAGCAGCACTTATATGCAGCACTGATAGGCGGCACATATATGCAGCACCGATGGGCACTAGTAGGTGGCGCATTTATAATGGGAACTGATTGGCATCCCTGGTGGGCTCTAGTGGGCATCCTCGATGGGTCTGCACTGATAATCAATGCACTGATTATCACCGCAAACCACCCATCAGGAGAGCAGCCAATCGGCTTTTCTTCTACTCAGCGCGAGAAGAGGAAAAGCCAATAAACTGCACTGTCTGGTTGCCATGTGATGAGCTGTGATTAGACACAGCTCATCACATGGTAAAGAGCCTACGTCAGAGGCTCTTTACCAGGATCTGAGATGCGGTGTCAGACTAACACACCACACCACCGATCGGCGAGTGCTAGCGGGTTATCCTGCTGGACGTCATATGACGCCCCGTCAGAATAACACAACAACTTTCCGGCCGTCATTCTGCTATATGGTGGGTGGGAAGTGGTTAAAAACTGCATTTTGTATTTACTAGGGTTATCTTTGTGTAATATTAACATTTGTTTGAGGATCTGAATTATTTAAGTGTGACCAAAAAAAAAATGGGACAAATACTTTTTCACAGGACTGCAAGTATGGCATAATATAGTATACGATACATTCTATCAAATTATGACTAAAACCGCCCGGGGGGGGGGGGGGGTCACACTTTTTTGCAGGAGTTTACTACTACTTTAATGGGTGGATGTCAGTCTGGAGGAGTGGGGGTGCCTAGGCAGGCTGCATTTGCATGCAGATAGCCCTAGGTAACACTCTCATTCAGGTGCAGCTGGTGCTCAATATTGGGGAGGGGGTTGTTACTCTCACTACACCCCCCCCCCCAGCGCACGATCGATGGGAAATGCAGCAATCAACTTACACCCCCCTAGCATGCGATCGGGAATGTGACGATCAACTCGTAATCCCCATACCCCCCCCCCTTCCCAGCATGTGATCCATGGTCTTACCTTATTCTGCGGTACAGGGAGGAGATAGATGGTGAGCTGAATCCAGGGTAGTGCTCCAGGAAGAGGCTTTTGCTTCTCCACCCTTCCAATCAGGTCTCAGGACCCACTTTCTGATTGGCGGGAAGAGAAGCAGGAAAACAATCTATTAATTCGATATTGTCACACAAGTGGGAGGGCTCACTGCGTCTCGAGCCCACCCTTTTTGAAGCCAATTAAAGCCTCCCGTTCTAATCACATGCTTCGAAATAAATCTGAGCCGCCATGATTGAAAGACCTCATGAATGAAAGGGATGGGTCAGGAACAGTCAGGCTGGAGAGGAAAGGGTTAGATGCTAGATGTCCTCCAGCCAAGTAATGTTGCGGGCTCAATCTGACTTGCTGCAGCTTCTAATGCACACTTAGAAGCTCACAGTGTGCAGTGAAATCAGAGTAAGCTATTTCAATCCAGGAGAGGAGCCTCTACAACTGTTCAATGGCAAAAAACAAGCGTCACAGACAATACAACAAAAGAACAATCAGAACAAATCAGAAAATATTTGTTGCATTTTTATTAAAGTATTATATTTAAATCAATGACAAAAACCCAAAATATTAAATAGATTTATAATATAAAAACAATTGCTTCCCAGAGGCGCCTGCGGTGTTTCAGATTTGTAGTAGGAAAAAAACCAAAAATTCGGGATAATTGTTTCCTTCTGATTCAGGAAAGCAGTTCGGCAGGCCAGCACCTCTGTCGTCCCCAGTGTAAGATCAATACAGCCATTTTCAGATGGGCCTCATTGCTCGAGGGAACGGCAAAGAGGCCAACTACTGCAGCACGCAACGAACGTCAAGGATGGATTCAAGTGTAGAGAAAGGCAAAACTAAAACATGTGTCACACGCAGCTGGGGAGACAACATCTAGGACTAGAGAAATGCAGAAGAGGGGCTGGCATGTCATACACAGCAATAGCATCAGGCTTGGCCTGTTAACAGGGATGAAAACCACACGTGGGGGGAGAACAGGCAGAATCTGATTGGTTGATAAGGGTGACAACTACTCAGTCCAGGAGAGCAAACCAGAATTCACAGTAGCCAATCAAAACCCATCCTGTACTGCTCACACATCAGTAAAGTGAACTTTCATTGGTTGTTATGGCTTACTGTACCGCATGCTAACAATCTTGACCAGTTTACTGATAAGTAACGCCACTGCCACGTATGTGGTCACTGTAATTGAAGGTATTCAGGGCCCATTCGCACCTTTGAGATTTGGTACATTAATTTTGAATGACACCCCAACACACCTGCATTTTAAAGCACCAACATGCACTCTTCTTTGCCGCCATCTTAAAGTGGAACTAAATTGCTGAATAAATGGCCTCCTCCCCACTCTCTTCTGCAGCGCCATCTTCAAGTCGAATTAAACTGCTGAATAAATGCCACCCCCCCTCCCCTCCTCTCTTCCGCACCGCCATCTTAAAGTGGAACTAAAAACTGCTGAATAAATGGCCTCCTACCCACTCTTCTGCACCTCCATCTTAAAGTGGAACTAAACTGCTGAATAAAATGCCCCCCACACTCTCCTGCACCACCATCTTAAAGTGGAACTAGACCGCTGAATAAATGGCCTCCTACCCACTCTCTTGCGCACCGCCATCTTAAAGTGGAACTAAACTGCTGAATAAATGACCCCTCCCACACACACACACACACACACACACACACACACACACACACATATTCTCTTTAGCACCACCATCTTAAGAACAACCAGTGTGTGCGCTTATGCGCCCCGGGAGTCCTCTAGGTACCTAGGATCTAGCAAAGATCAGTTGTACATATGCACACATGCGTGGGCGCTGGCAGCTTCCAGCAAACTGCCGCTATATCACCCGGCAGTGTCTGTATACACACACGCAGCGCAGTTGCAGCTTAGTAAACTGCCTGCTGGGATAGCTGAGATGTAACAACGCCAGGAGACAGCAGGGAGCAGCCTAGGGCAGAAATCCAGAAGTGGACAGAAATAAATTTGAGTAACTTTTTTTTAGCTTTTCCTAAAAGAGATAGGGGGATAAAACAAAACAAAAAAGTTGCTGCGGTGAGTTTAGTTCCAATTTATTGAGTGATAAAATGCACATAAAAACATAGGTGTGAATGGGCCCTTAAGGAAACCACATCAAAAAACAAACACAACCACAAAAAGAAAACCAAAACAAAAAACAAACACTTTTTCAGTAGAGCTAAAAATGATTAAGAACTGTAGGCTTTTTATTGCTACCTAGGGAGCTCCTACCCGCTTACCTCCTTTTTGGGTGACATCGTTATTGAAACAGGAAGTGAAGGGAATTTTCCCAGTGGTGAGGCAGACACCAATGAGTGGGGAAATGGCTACCTTCAGAATTTCGACTGCTGTGTCTGCATCAGAGAATTCTACATACCTGTCCCAGAGACAGAAGGGAACCCAATTTACCCCAATGGGGATACAAACCGTTAAAAAAAACAAAAACAAAAAAAAAGCAAAGCTGATCGAGTAGGGTGAGCACTTTCTTATCTAATCAAATATGTTTACTTGGGGTAGTACAGACGTGATGCTGCACACCGCTATTCTGAGCAGCTTAAAGACAACATTATTGATCCTGCAGAAATGAGGACACTTCACCCCACGCCTACATGTTTCACTCCCCGCTGGTGCTTAATCAGAGTTCTGTAGTTAAGCTCCAGCAGGGGGTAAAATGAGTTAAAGGGAGGCGTGGATTGAGCGTCCTCATTTCCGCTGGATCAATAAAAGTTGTTCGTAGTCAGCACGCGGCTTCACACTTGGCAAGTTTGAGAAGTAATGAATCCCGGAGATGCCGTGCACCCGCGGCTGAGACGGATACAGCAGAGGACCTTAGAGCAGTACCATGGTTAGAGTTGGGTTTTTATGGTTTTAAGCAGATTACATCTCATAGATGAAGCTTTATACTTGAGATTGCTAGTTTGGAGGTGAATGAGGATGAAGAGACAGACATCAATTCACAATGAACAGAGATGAGAAACCTGGTGCCATCCAACCCAACTTATGTATGACATCAGTGGACGTGAAACGGCGTAAAAAGAAACCACCTCAAAAAGCTGAAGGCTAAAAACAGTTAGAATTAAGGTGAACTATTTGTACAAGAAAACAGATGACATTTGAGGACATTGTTTGAGCCTCTGAAGCAGCGAAGTCATAAGCCCTTGTCTCCCCATAAAAGCATGAACTGAAGAAAAAGCAAAAGGACTCTGGTACGTACTCTACAGACAGAGCTGGTGCTACATACTTTATAGCACTGGGGCAGCAAAGGTTTACAACAACAGGTTTATTATTTCTGATCAACTATATAAAATAAAATCTATCCCGTAAAACCAATGGACCACAGAGTTAAATTAAAATGTTCATAACAAAAAAACAAAATGACTGATTGGGATATTTGTTCAAGCGTTCTTTGGATGAGAAACCATGAAGAAGGAGGAGCCAGATGGTTACAGCCCCTCTCAAGGAAGAAGTAACGTCAACAAAATCGTTGCGAGTTCAGCGATTATTGCAGAGTGCACAAGCACAAAAAAAGACAACACTGTCAGCGGTCCATGTTAAAGGGGAGGTCCCCTCACGTCCAACGGTAACAGTTTTCAAGTTTGTGGTCTCTTTTGAAGATGAAGCACACAATTGGTGCCATAACGAGTCCAGAGGTACCAGTAAAAGTTCAGTTTCTGGCACCTACATCAGTCTCCTGGTATTTAGAAAGCAGTCCGAGGTCTCTAAAAAAGGCCCCACAACCACAATGAAGCCAGCCGTTTTAAGGTTCTGGTCAGGTGCTGTTCCCTTGTTCCTGCTCAAACAGAAGCATAGCCAGCTGGGAACGAGAGCCTAGTCCTTCTAAATTGCTCTGCACGCACCGATGGTAAATTTCCTCACTGAGGCGTGGGTTACAAGAACGTGTGCGGTAGGGTTGAAGCAAGGCCGGCTCCACTGCCCGGAAGACGTGGAGCCCCGAGTACCGAATAAACATCTCGTATATGTCCAGCATTTCCACGATTTCCTCGTTCTCCTGAGCATCGGCTGCCATTTTGGTGCGCGCCGCCATGTAGTCAGCGTTGTAGAAGCAAGCCTCATCAAAGACATCCCTGTCGAATCGGCCGGCGTCGCGTATCAGTTCCAGGGTGCCGGAGGGAGACTGCTGCCCGTGTTCGGACACCTCGGGGTTGTAACCTTGGAAGTGGATGGGGAAGAAGACCTGCCAGTTGTTGATGGTGTTCATGCGACAACGGTTGAGGAACTCTGTGCTGACGTGGCTCCCGACACCGGCCAGGAAGAACAGCGTGTCCACAGGGTGCTTTTTGGAGATAATGTCCATTAGCCGAATTTGGGAAGGCGCGTCGGTCTTCACACTGATCCAGGGGATTTTTATGTCGTGGTATTTACGCTCGTACTCTGTGATTTGGGTTTTGACTTGGCTGAAAATGTCATTTTGGCTGACCTGCTGGGCTTGGAAGGGGTCATAGATGAACAACAGGGTGAGTAGGGAATTTTCATTGCCCTGGATATCTGTGAAGGCCTTAAGGAAGGCCCCAGCATGTTCTCGGTCTTGGGCGGTCAGGGGTAGGATAATGTTGATGCGGCTGGCTTCGGTCACATACGGCATGGGGATGATTTCCACCTCGCTGAGTGGACGTACCAGGTGGACCCTCTTGGTGATGGAACGGCTGTGGCCCTTCTGTGTCACCAGCTCCAGCTGTAGGTCCAGTGTATACTCCATGCCACGTGTTGGATCGAAGCGACGGTAACCGTTCAGGAGCTGCTGCTTGCGTACATGCAGCACCGGCTGGTACTTGCGGTTCAGCTCATCAACAGCTGTGCTGATGACATCTGTGACATCAGCGAGGTCTGCTCCGATCAGCTCGCACTTGGGAGAGTCGTCAATACAAGAGAAAGTCTGGTCTTCTGTGAAGTAATCCCAGCGCAGGACCTCGAAACGGGTACGGGGCTGGAATGGGGCATTGATCCCAAGAGGCCAAGTGGCAGACTGCTCTCCTTCCGCAGACAGGCTGCTGGTGTTTTGAATCTCCCGCTGCAAGAGAAAAAAAAAAAACAAATATGAGATTTACTAACACACTGTAACAGGTAATGGCACAAAAAACTCTTACAAACATTTGTGGCCCTGTACTGCATACAGATAAAACCGGCATTCGCTTTTGAGACACATGATGCTTTATTGAATCGAGATTAAAAAAAAAAAAAAAAAAAAACGCGACATAATTTCCTCCATGTTCACGTGTTTCAGCCCTATGTGGGCCTTAATCAGTATTGCATGCAAGGACCAAATCCAGACAAACATGTACAAATTTTCCCCCCTCCCATCTCCACATGTATTACACAAATTTCTGCCAGCAACACGTCGCCTCCAAAAGCCTTTCCAGACAGTATGCAGGGAAAGGGTTCTTTGGAGATGTAGTTCTTGGGGTGTGGCCATGTTGATAGGAACTGGCCGCCAAACAGCTACCCCTGCAACAATTTTATAAGCCTGGTGATAATCACAGGGAGCAATAAAAAACATTTATTGAATATAAAAGAAATAATGCTGGGACATGCTCCAAAGAGGGAGGTTTAGGGCTCATTTACACTTGTAGTTTTTACCGCCCTTCAACTGCTCCCCCCTTTAGCTGGGAATGCAGGGATCAGGGAGTGTACACATGCTGCAGCCACAAAGCTTTGCTTCATAGACTCGGCAGGAATTACACCTCCTGTCATTCTCAGCGACATTCAAGTCAATGGGGTCATGCTGCAACTGCCCCACAAGCATGCACACAGTTGTGGCACAGTAGATTGGGGTTGAAGCAGGCTGTGAGGAAGTAATACGCCACCTTCTCTGCCTGTCAAATTTTCTCTGAAGGGCAATACCAACATGGATCACTCTATAGAGGGCGAGTGTAAATAGGCCTTAGGGATAAACCTGGGCCATTTTTAAGGAACACACAAAATTTAGGCCTCATTCACATGTGCGATTAGGTGGCTGGGTTCAGATGCAGCTAATCACTGCTATGGCAACATACACACGATTAGATGTAGTCAGTCAATATGTATGCATCCAGAACCGCCATCCCTGGACACAAATGGTCTGCTTCCAGGGCCAGTCAAAGGTCCCTTGATTGGCCCTTGATTTGTACAAGGTACAAAAGGTTCTGACTGTTTGCATATAATGGGGTTCATTTACTTAAACTGGAGAGTGCAAAATCGGGTGCAACTCTGCATGGTAGCCAATCAGCTTCTAACTTCAGCTTCACAAAAAAAAAAAAACCTGGAACCTGATTGGTTTTCATGTAAAGCTGCACCAGATTTTGCACTCTCCAGTTTTAGTAAATAAACCTCAATATGTGTGCAAGGGGATTGAAGTCTCCCTGATGCAGATTCTTGCTGGCAGAGAAGCTAATCACCCATATAAAGGAGTCCTTAAAGTGGTTGTAAAGGCACAAAGTTTAACTTCATGCATTTTATGCATTAAAGGGGTTGTAAAGTCTCAGTTTTTTCAGTTTTTCATCTTAATACACTCTATGCATTAAGGTGAAAAACCTTCTGTGCTGCAGCTGCCCTCAGTCACCCCCCCCCCTTTACTTACATGAACCCGATTGTTGCGGCGATGTGCATGAACCCAGCGGCTCCAGCTACTGTCTCGGGTCCTCATTGGATAGATTGATAGGAGCAGGAGCCATTGGCTACCACAGCTGTCAATCAAATCCAGTGACATGGGAGCCAGGGGCGGGGCCAAGTCCAGCTGTCTGTCAATGGACACAGCAGCGGGACTGATGAGTGCGCACCCCCACGGGTGCCCCCAGGGACAAGCGGCTCTCCACGGGGGCACCCAATGAAGAGGAGGAGCCAGAAGTGCTGGCGGGGAACCCCAGAAAAGGAGGATCAGGGCTTTTTTTTTTCTATAACAAAGGGAACCTTTACAACTCCTTTAAGGTAAAAAAACAAAAACAAAGTTCTGTGTGCAGCAGCAGCCCCCCCACATACCTACCCAAGCCCCCTTTCGAACCAGCAATGTCCATGAGGGCCTTGCCTCTCTGGGGACTTGCACTTCTGATTGGCTTTTGGCAGCAGTGGGAGCCATTCGTTTCTGCTGCTATTAATCACAGCCAGTGAGCCAATCAGGAGGCGGAAGGTCGGGGCCGAGCTGCAGCTCAGTGTGTGAATGGACATACAGCAGCAGCTCAGCTCGGGTGCCCCATAGCAAGCTGCTTGCTGTGAGAACACCCAGCAGGAGGGAGGGGCCAGGAGTGACCCAAGAAGAGGAGGATTAGGGCTGCTCTGTGCAAAACCACTACACAGAGCAGGTAAGTATAAACATGTTTGTTTTTTTTGTTTTTTTTAAAATAAAAAACAAGACTTTAATATCGCTTTAAGGGCGGCACAGTGGTGTAGTGGATAGCACATTCGCCTAGCAGCAAAAGGGTCGCTGGTTCGAATCTCAACCACGACACTACCTGCGTGGAGTTAGCATGTTCTTCCTGTGCTTGTGTGGGTTTCCTCCGGGTACTCCGGTTTCCTCCCACACTCCAAAGACATGCAGGTAGGTAAATTAGATCCTAAGAAAATTGGCTCTAGTATGTGTATGTATGCATGTGAGTTAGGGACCTTAGATTGTAAGCTCCTTGAGGGTAGGGACTGATGTGAATGCACAATATATGTAAAAGCGCTGAGTAAATTGACGGCACTACATAAGTACCTAAAATAAATAAATAATAAAGGACGTATTCATTCCATAGCATGCAGTAACCTCAGACTGACACTAGGTGGCGACATAGATCTACTTATGAGCAGGTATATACACAGTATGTGGGGGAGCTTCTCTTCCATGCTACTTGTAACACAATTATTATTCATGCCACAAATCCATGAACGTAGGAAGACACAATGAGAAAAACACTTGCTAATAGTGATAACATTCTCTTCTTCCCTTTTCTGCGAAATCGCATATTCCAGCCAGTGTTTCTGTGCCAATCCCTGCCGACATCAATTTATTTTCCTGTGTACAGTGAACATTCTACTGGAACGCCTCGGAACACAGAGATAAAACGGCGGAGTTATTAAAACACAGGCACATAAAATGCATGGCAGACGCTTCCAGGAAAGCAGCAAAAAAATAAAAGAAAGGAAAAAAAAGTTAATTTAACTGGCCATATGAGGGCAGCACTGAGCACCTCAGAATGTCAGGAACAGAGCAGCTTCTGTCTGTGGGCCCATTACACTGGGAGATGCCGAGAAATGACTTTACATTAAAGAAACTGGAGCCATCCGGCCAAACTGCAAGATTATCTCACATGGATGTCTGGTCAAGCTGATATTTCAGTTATAGGTGGAGGGAAGGAAAGACAACTACCCCCGCCCTTCTTATTTAGATCACTGGCCAAATTTTATAGATCTGTCTTTTAGGAAGCTTAGCACGGGTGTCTCATTCCTCTTGCTGCAAAATCTTTGATGAAAAATGATGCAGAAAATCCTTGTTCATATTGGAACATAAAACCAAGACTAATGAGATCTGGCTGGCACAGCAGCTGGATGCAACATGTCGGCGTTACAAATATTAGCAGAACACCCCCACCACCAATAACACAGGCACCAGCAGGGTTCATGTATTAAAGTGCAATTGAAGCTTACACCCAACTAGCCTTACAACTGCCCCCCTCCCCATACCTATCCTAAACTAATCCGGGCATGCAAAAAAAAAAAAAAAAAAAAAAAAACTCCAACGCTGTGCAACCCAAGACTCCTGGGAATGCAACGAATGTGTGTAGGTGATCAACGTGAACAGCCTGCTGGCACTAAAGGATTTCACATCCAATACAATCTTGCAGAAATATTTTATCTACTGCGGTTTGTATGCCAAAAAGAGGTTTTGCTGTCTCATATTATCACTGTTTTGCACTTCATGAACTATGGATTCTCTGCTTGAATGCACAGTTCAGCTCACATGGGATGAGAAAGTGATTTGGGCGCTTACTAAAAATCGACAATTTAGGTAAAACTGTAGGCAAAAACATTTTTTTTTTTTTTTTGGATGGTGCAAAGACAATTTAGGTAAAATAGTGTAGCGCCCCCATAGTGTAGGTGCGTTTTTCTAGCAGGGTTTGCTAGGCGAGGTAAAATTTAGTTAAGCCTGAGTGTAAGAGCAGGCCTGAAGGAGAAGCTCAGGGAGGATTGAGTGGACTTGACAGGTGAGGTCACCAGAACCTCCCACTTATTTCTAGAAACCTGGGGAAGGTTTCTGGTCAGAGAGCTGGGAGATAGGTGGAGCCATCTGGAGTGTTCTGGGGAGCCCTGACCAATCCCCAAGCAGGATTGGCAGGGGGCAGACCTCCTTAAATACTCTGAGTCAGCCCAATCGAAAGGAGAGTGTCGGGTGGAAGTCTGGAGATGTAGTAGAGGTGCTGTGGGGGCCCCTACCCGGGAGGCCCCTACCCTGGAGGTTCAGGTGCAGCCAGAAGTGGTGGTGATTCCTGGAGCCGCACAAGGGAACAGGAGAGCAGCGGAGGTGCTACACAGTGAGAGACTTTAAAGTGATCCACCGGTTTGGCGAGTGGCGGTCCTTTGGAACTGCGAGAGAAAATGCTGGAGCAGGCTGGGAGAGGAATAGTGGACAGTCTGTGGGAGCCAGTTCAGGGAAAGGAGAATCACTGAGTAAAACCAGATCGGTGGGACCTGGAAGAGGGATGGGCTGGGAGTTGTAGTGCATCAAAAGCCCGGCTAGCACTCAAGTACTTTTGCTACACATTCAGGGGCCCGTGATCCCTGGCCTGTAATGGGTGTTCCGGAGGTTCTGCTGAGAGTAGGCCTCGCCCTGTGCTAGCCATGGTGAAGAGAAAGGAACAGAGACGCTTGATAAATTTCCTTTCAAGCTGGAAACTAAGTTCAGTGCTGGAGAGAAGTAATGGAGTGATGATTTACTAAGTTCAGTGCTGGAGAGAAGTAATGGAGTGATGATTTACTAAGTTCAGTGCTGGAGAGAGAACTGTAGGAGAAACTGTCAGCAAGTCAAGTGTTGGAGAGTTGTGAGGAGTAACAGTCTGCAGAGGGATAATCTGCCGTGAAGGTGCGCATATACAGGAGTGTATATGAAGTTCATGTACTACAATTCTTTTGGGGCATCCCACAGTCATCCCTTATCCCCATCCAATTTATTTCCCCTAAATAAAACAAAAATAGCCGGCCTGGTCAGCGTCTATGGATGTGTGATACATGGTGTGATTGAGGGCAGCTATAAGGTGAACCACAACTACCAGCCACTCTCAAGGGAGCACATGGCTACAATACTCAAGGGAGGGTTATAACCAGTCAGATCATTTTTTTTTGCCACCCGAGTCCCATTGGGGAGATTTCCTGTTTCATAGCTTGAGGTGGTTGTAGCCGTATGATTCATAGCCAAACAGGAAGCTCTGCAAATAAGGGGAATTACTTGGGGATCCCCAGGTCACCAGGACTAGTGTCCCCATTGGAGGTTTTCCTCTCTATTACATTTCTGGGGACCACTCAAAATTTGAGATTTTCTTTTACTTTCACGGATAATAGTAAACAGGAGAAATAGACAGGGGGAACCTCCCTAATGGGGGCACAGACCAATAAAAACTGACAGGGGTTCTAATCCATCTTTTGCCTTTAGTTATACTTTAAAGCGGAGTTCCACCCAAAAGTGGAACTTTCGCTTTAAAGGAAGGTGACCCCCTGACATACCCCCAACCCCCCCTCGGTGATCTTCTAGGATACCTCACAGGTCCCAGAAGATACACCAGCCATTCACAAAGCACAGCGCGACTCACGCTGTGTGCGCCCGGCTTTGAAGTCAAAGCCGGGCGCCCACACTTGTGATTTCGGCGCCGCACTGAGAAGGGGGAGAAAAGCGAGGCAGCCGCATTGCTGGACCGTGGGACAGGTGAGTGAGCCTGGGAAAGGCTAAGGCTGTCAATCACAGGCTGTGTGCTGGAGCTTGCCCCCATCCACACTTGCCTACCGTATATTCACGGCGGCAGTGTGGATGCGTCCCGCGAATCGCAGTAAATAATCGTCGATTTGCGTGTGGCAGCTAGGGGGCGCACACCCGCCATACTCCTGAGGAGTGTGCCCGTGGGTCAGGCGGACCCGATGTCCACCGGCGAGCCGCGATGAGCGGCCACAGCAAAAGAACGGGGAACCGCCGATGTAAACACCGCAGTTCCCCGCTCTGTTAGTGAGGGCATAGGAGATCTACTGATCCCTGTCACTGGGTTCAGTTAGATCTCTTATGCCCCTGACAGCCCAGCCCACTCAGTTAGAACACACCCAGGAAACACTGTTCACCCCTAGATCTCCCCCTGCAGGTTAACCCCTTCACTGCCAATGACATTTATACAGTAATCTGTGGATAGTTAAATTTCTGATCGCTGTATAAATGTCATTGGTCCCAAAAAAGTGTCAAAATGGTCCGACATGTCCGCCCCAATATCGCAGTACCGCTAAAAATCGCAGATCGCCGACATTACTAGTAAAAAAAAAAAATTAAAAACCCCAGAAACAAATTATCATCCGTAAATGCAGCCACTTTTGCGCAAACCAATCAATAAACGCAGATTGCGATTTTTTTTTACCAAAAATGAGGAAGAATATAAATCGGTCAAAACCGATGAAAAAAATTTTTTTATATTTTTTTTTTGGATTTGTATTTTATCAAAATACTAAGAAAAACAGTTTTTTTTTTTTTTTGCAAAATTGTCACTCTTCTTTTGTTTATAGCGGTGATCAAAAATGACGCAGAGGCGATTAAATACCACCAAAAGAAAGCTCTATTTGTGGGGAAAAAAAAGACTCAAATTTAGTTTGGGTACAAAGTCGCACGACCACGCAATTGTCAGTTAAAGCGACGCAGTGCCGAATCGCAAAAAGTGCTCTGGTCCTAAACTGGGAAATCCTACCGGGGCTGAAGTGGTTAACCTTCACTTTTAGAAGGCGCATGGTTTACTGGTTAGTCACCTTAAAACACACATTGCTAAGAATCCGATGTTAATAAAACAGACAGGTAGTACACATCACACTGCAGTGGTATGTAGTCATACTGGTTCTCTTCTATAGCAGGTAAACATCGCTGGGCATGTGACCGGGTCATCGAGTTCTGCTGTATACTACGACTTTATCTTTAGGAAACGTCATAAAAGAACAGGACTCTCCCACACACACTTCTGTGATGGAAGGTTGGTAGCAGTTCAGTCACTACCACCTTGGGTACTAGCTATATCAGGGCAGCACAGATCTAGATAATACCAAGGTGTCAGGCAGCCAGTGCATCTTTAACATGACAGCTTTTCCCTTTATGAGCTTCTTTTATTAACCACTTCAGCCCCGGAAGGATTTCCCACGTTAGGACCAGAGCACTTTTTGCGATTCGGCACTACGTCGCTTTAACTGACAATTGCGTGGTCGTGCGACGTTGTACCCAAATGAAAATTTGTGTCTTTTTTTCCCCACAAATAGAGATTTCTTTTGGTGATATTTGGTCACCTCTGCGTCATTTCTGATCGCCGCTATAAACAAAGAGCGACAATTTTGAAAAAAAAAAAAAAAAATTCTTACGTTTTGCTAAAATACAAAAATAAATAAAAAAAATTATATATATATATAAAAAAATTTGTTCATCGGTTTTGGCCGATTTATATTCTTCCTCATTGTTGGTAAAAAAAAAAAAAATTACAATCACAAAGTCAGCGTTTATTGATTGGTTTGCACAAAAGTTGCCACCTTAAACAATGAGAATTAATTTATGGCGTTTTTACAAATTCTTTTTTTTTTTTTTTTTTTTACTAGTAATGGCAGCAATCTGCGATTTTTAAATCAGAACTTTAACCACTTGCCGGCCGTGTAACGTAGTTACACGGCCGCAAGTGGCACCCATTGTTCTGGGAGGGCGTATAATAATGTCCTCCCAGAATCGCGCTCCCACGTGCCCCCTGGGGCGCGCACCTGGGAGCATCCGTGACCGCCGGGTCTATGAGACCCGGCGCATCACGGATCACGGTAAATGGCCGCTTGGAGCGGCCGTTTACCACGTGATTGCTCCGTGAAATGACGGAGCATCACATGTAAACAAGCCGGCGGAAGTGCCGGCTTGTCCCTCCCCTCTCCGCACCAATCGGTGCAGTGTGAGAGGAGAGGGGGGAGAGAGTAGATGCAGCGGTGCTGTGGGCAGGATCTGAAGTGCCTACAGCACCGTTGTGTGCCAGGCAGGGACCCCCATCCAGCTTCACCCATGCCCACCCATCTGTGTCCACCCTTGAATCCATGCCCACCCATCACCCATGAATCCATGCCCACCCATCCCCCATGCATCCATGTTCACCCATCCGTCACTCATGCATCCGTGCTCACCCATGCATCCGTGCCCACCCATCCGTCACCCATGCATCCGTGCTCACCCATCCGTCACCCATGCATCCATGCTCACCCATCCGTCACCCATGCATCCATGCTCACCCATCAGTCACCCATGCGTCCGTGCTCACCCATCCGTCACCCATGCATCCGTGCTCACCCATCCGTCACCCATGCATCCGGTACCCACTACCCACCCGTACCTAAGTTCCCACCTGTGTCTACCCACCCGTACCCACTTCGACCTACCCCCAGGGACGGACCGTGTGTTGCCACGACATCCGTGAAGTCTAGGACGGGTGTCGTGGCGACG
>BLSH010502083.1:735874-755158 GCA_018402905.1 Glandirana rugosa
AAAAAAAAAAAAAAAAAAAAAAAAAAAAAGGATTGTATAGGATGCTCAAGATCGCCAATTCCTTCCATTATTGCTGGAGAGGAACTCGTGCATCCCCTTACTAGGGATTGGACCCCACCTGCCCCTACAGCCTATTGCAACATTCCAATATGGTGGCACCCGGCATGGATCTCTGCAGTGAAGTAATAGTAAGTACCGCCCAACAGGATGGTACTGCTGTAAAGCGTACCTTTCACTTCTTCCAGGTGCCCCTCCCCTTATCCCTTCCCTATTATAATCAAATTAGTACAACAGCTAACTTTTTAACTTTTCGGATTTTTTTTTTTTTTTTTAATAAATATCTATCTACCTATCACTCAAAGATCCGTTCTGTTTAAGTTGATTGATGTCACCCTGAATATCAGCAGTTGAACTAGCATCACCCTGACACACGTCCTAGCAGTGGCACCATTTCTTGCTCCTTACCCCAATTCTTTAGGGTTGCTTTACAGCTAATTCTTTAGTGTTGCCAAGACAGAATATTAGCCCTGCATGGTGCAGATAATGCCACCATGAGTGGCGCAAAAGACTGGTTTGTGATAGGTACGGGGCTGGCATACGGCATCAGGAGGAATGCAGAGCCTTCGTGTAACAGCAGCAGCAGATTCCTATACACAGGGAGACAATGCGCCCCATTCAGAGGGCTGGACATACACACAGCCATAGAAAATCTATATATGGTAAACGCTTCTTTGCAGGGAGGGCTGAGCACAGAACTCCAGCTAAACTCTGCAATCATTGGAACACCCCAACCCCTAGCTGAACAAATTACACATCTGCAACAAGCAGATACATTACACCGATGGCATCTAATAAAATGTGAGACCACTGCAAGGAAGCTGCACAGAGTTTCCCTTTTTATTCTCTTTAAAGCGGAGTGCCACCCACAAAACACTCTATGTATTTCTAAAGTCCTCAAATATTCAGCAACAACATTTTGGGGAAAAAAATATATATATATTTTTACCCACTCTTGTTGCTAGGGGCTCCCATATTTCCTGCCACTTCCGGGTCCTCGTCACTCTGCGTCATTTCCTCCTCGCCTGTGCTCCTAGGAGATGTGAGTCATCATTTCCTAGGGGTCTGTGGGCAGCAGTGAGTGCTTGTTGCCATAGCAATGGGGCGGGACCCTCTTTCCTCTGTCGCCGTCCGTTGTGATGGCAATGAGATAAACTAATCAGCGATGCGCCCGGCGATTCAATGCGCATGCGCAAGATCGGGAGGTGCATGCTGGTTACCCAGCATGCACCTTGTCCAGGAAGAGGGTCAGAGTGGGTTTCACATGCCCACAAATCAAAACGGATGTGCTGAGGAACGTGAAAAATAGGCAAAAATTGTGTATGTATGTATGTATGTATGTATATATATATATTTTTATATTTAAAAAAAAAAAAAAAAGCTGTCTCAAAAAAGTATATCAAATTAATTTAAAGGAACAATGATCATTAGTCAAACTATCACAGCACTGAAACCTGAAAAGTGTACTGATAATGAAGGGGTATATACAGGCTGGTACCCCCAAGTGGGTAAACAAAGGAAGCAGGGACAAGAAAAGAGGGCAGGGAGTTCCAGCAATGGCTCTCTACAAATCAACAGCAACTGCACACCCCATCAATTTTTCCGTGTAAGGGCAGCCAGTTGGCAGACAGGCATCCACTGCCTGAATTAGCCCAATGGGAACTCAGCCAGAGCAATGATCATCTCAAGACTTTACACTTCTAAATGCCTCTGCAAGCGAAACTGACTGATAGAAAGCTGGAGCAAAAGTAGAGCTGCTGCCTATAGCAAACAGACAGCCATTTAAATTGTAAGCTGAAAAACTTTATTTAAAAATAAAAATTCTGACCAAATCATCCCATCTGTGCTCTATTTAGTCTGCATCAAGCTATTTGTATTCAGTCCTGGCCATGTCAGATCATGTTGTTCCTGCGCCCGGCACCGTAACTGCAGCCCGTCAAGAGTATACAAAGCTGGCCTTATATAGGAGCGGTTGGGAGGCCGCAGGACCTGGGAACACCACGACTCGTCTTCTGCATACACACAGGAGCACACGTACCTATACTTTACTTACACATACTGTCTGTTAGACTGCGGAACATGCCAAGATCCCATCCAACATTACCCGGTCAAGATTAACCCATTAACTGCACAGCTACACTGAACCTTTCATAACCAAGCTTACCAAGGATCCTTTAACAGGTCTAGGTTTAAAGCCAAACTCAATGAAATTTCAAAAAAATGTACCCTTTACAGCCCCCCCCCCCCACCCCAATACTGCTAGGGTTAAATGCTCATTTTTGTCACAGGGAACATTAACCAGCAGTGCTGCTTTCCTAATCTCTTGCTCCGCCGACAGCAGGCGCTCTTCACTACGACACTCACGGTTGGTGGGTGGGCTACCTTGGATGCTAGGCAGCAGAAAGCCACCTGTGTCCTGGCAACAGAGGGACACTAGGCAGCAGAAAGCCACCTGTGTCCTAGAAATAGGATGACACTAAGCAGCAGGAAGCCACCTGCGCCCTAGCAACAGAAGGATGCTAGGTGGCAGAAAGCCACCTGTGTCTTAGGAACAGAAGGATGCTAGACAGCAGAAAGCCACCTGCATCCTAGTAACAGAAAGACGCTAAGCAACAGAAAGCCACCTGCCTCCTAGATATAGATATATATATATATATATATATATATATATATATATATATATATATATATAAATTTTGAGGGTTCCAAGTCATTTTCTTGCAGAAAATACTGGATTTTTACTTGTAAGCCACAGATGTCAGAAAAGGTTTAGTCTTTAAATGGTTAAACTGACCTCATACAGACCGGAGTTCTTTCCTTTGATAAAAGATACTTTGTTTCTACTTAGAAATAAAATAAAAAAAGAAAACCAAATAATCGGGCAACCTGCCAAGTTTAACAGCTGTTAGATTAAAGCGGAGTTCCACCCAGTTATATTAGAAGCAGCACAAATACACAGTGCAGTCTCTTACCTCGTGTTCCTCCACGCAGTTGACATGGGTGTAATCAATGATGCACCGTCCCAGCCACTCGTCAGGCCTGGCACTCAGGATATCATTGCGGCAGCTCTCAAGGTGGGGCTGCAGCTTCTTCAGGAGGCTTCGAGACAGCAAGTAACCAAACCCGCCATAGCAGTATCGTCCCTCAGTGTCTCCTCCAATGAACTCCTCTGGTCGACCCAGGTACAGATCGGCATCTATGCTGAGGTGAGCAGCCAGACGGGAGATTCTGTGGGCCTCGGTGTACGTGTCATCCTGTACCAGGTAGAACCAATCATACTCCTGAATATAGTGATCCAGAAGATGCTTTATCGTTTGATACATGTTCCAGATGGGTCGGTCATCTCCATGAGTCACCACCGTCATCCCATGGGGCAGTTTGCGGCCTCGCATACCTGTGAAGTACACAAGTTTCTCCAACCTGTGGCCAAGTGTCCGATTTACAGCGACTGCCAGGGTGTTCAGGGTGGTCTTGGAGGTCAGGACCCCAACAAATAGGCGATCTCTAATTCCAAGTTCTGTGCTTATATAACGAGATCTGCAAAGAGAAAATCAAAAAGCCAAAGTATAAGAATTCAAGGAAACCAAAGATCACGTCAACTTCAAGCAACTAAACGAGTGCAAGGACTATTAAGGAATAAGGCCACTTTCACCCAGGGGCGGGCAGGCGGTAGCGGTAAAGCGGAGCTAGTTTTAGCGGCGCTTTACTGCTGTTATATCAGCCCTGCTATTTGTGCGGCAGAGAGGTGCTTTTAACCCCCAAAAATTTAAAAAGGGGTTAAACGTGGCAACGCGCGGCACTTCCAAATTTGGTTTCAGCCGCTTCAGAAGTGCTGGCAATTCATTTCAATGGCAGGGGCACTGTATACACCGCTGCCGCACCACCCCAAAGATGCTGCTAGCCAGACTTTTTTCCTGTCCTGCAAGCGCACCGCCCCAGTGTGAAAGCACTCAGGCTTTTATGCTGGGGTGGATTGGGGGGGGGGGGGTTTCCAGTCGCTATTATTAGCGTTAAAGCGCCTGAAAAATGCCCCAGTGTGAAAAGGGTCTAAACAGGGAGGATTTGATTTAAATCAACTCAATTTAAATCATAATTTTTAAAGAGCAATTCATCTCCGTCCCGCAGCGGCTCCTCCTCTGGACGTGCTTTTGGCTCACCGACAGTCCCATTCACTTTAATGGGACGGGTGGTGATGCGGCAGTGACACAACAAGGTGAGGGACGTGGCAGCAGCAGGTGAGTGGATGGCCGCTTACAGGCACTGCCATGATGGATCTGAAATGACAGGTGCTCTTTAAATGTAAGGATTTATTCTTGTTGGTAGTTAGAACCTTTAATATTTGCAAACAAAATGAAGATTTCCTATTTAGAATAATAAGCTGGCAGTAAAACAGCAATATCAACCGATTCAATCATACAGTTTGCAGTGTATATAGATTTGCAAAACAATGGGATAAAGGAATATTACTGAACTTTGTTTTATCTCTTGGTTACTGTGACATTGTGTGAATGCATCAATGCAGTGCATGCTATCTCAGCTTGGATTCATTGAATGAGTTTACAAAAATGTAAATATTGCAGAATATACAGCCTGATGCTACATAACTAAGCTCCATTTCATGCTGAATACACTCAATTATTCATGTATATTGAATAGAAAACTATCTTTAGAAAGATTTTTTACTATAAAAGCATTTTATTATAATAAATTTGATAAAAAAAAAAAATAAAAAGAAGAAAATTTATTTAAATTTAAAAAAAAAATAGGAAACAGAAATGTCACACATTCAAATGATCCTTTCCATTCAGTTCACTAATCCGGGAGGATTGCACCAATGCCAGTCATCAGAAAGCACCAAGACAGTTGGCAAGGATTCCCGGTCATTGTTAATTCAGCAGGATAATGGGCTTGTGAAATATGGAATTTCCCTTTCCAAGTGCCAGTGAGCCATCACATCCAATGGCATTTTCCGCAAGCCAAGAGACGCAAGCTGCAATCCGGGAGGCTTTGATAACAAAATGCCATTACCATCCATCGCTCGCTCCGCTGCTGCCGGAAGACCGGGGAATTTGATGGTTAAGTTACATTTTAAAGTCAAATGCAATACTGTATACCAGGGATATGCAATTAGTGGACCTCCAGCTGTTGCAAAACTACAAGTCCCATCATGCCTCTGCCTGTGGGTGTCATGCTTGTGGCTGTCAGAGTCTTGCTAAGCCTCATGGAACTTGTAGTTCTGCAACATCTGGAGGTCCGCTAATTGCATATCCCTGCTGTATACCAACAGCCCAGGCCTGGAATCTCTATGATGGCTAACCCCCAATGCTACACAAGTAGACGTTGAGAAAGCCGCTTATTCCTGGAGACACTGCAAGACCAGATTAAGCAGCTTCCTCAGGTCCAGCTGGTAATCAGAGAAGCCAATTATGTAAAGTGCATCAACAGTAAAGGAAAATGCCATTTCTTTCCACAAGTAGATCTGGTTTGGTGGCATTCCTAGGTTCTACTCACAAGGATTTGGCTTTTCTAAATGCAGAAGAAGTTATTTGGGAAATAAAGTTTTGTGCCTCCAGATCACTTTTTTCCTTCATTAGCGGTTCCAGCTTTTAGTCTCACTTAGATATGTTTATATGCATTTTAGAGTTACTAATTAAGAGAAGTCCTGTGTATCCAGGATCCTATTTTCTACTATAGCAGTTAAACTGACTGCACCTAATAAATGCAGATAAAACGGAAAAAAAGAGAAAAAAAAACACAACAGGTATGGATAGTACATATGAAAAAAAATTCCATGCATTTATATGCATTTAAAAATGACATAAATGCACAAGAAAAAAAAAACAATGCAGTGCTAATGTAAGGCCACATGTACACTGGGCATTTACGCTCTGTGCGTTCAACTATGGCACCGCCAAACACTGCAAGTCAAGTTAGAGGGTTAAGCCTGGTACAATCTATGCTTTTTTTTTTTTCAACCCTGTGGGGCTGAACGGAAAAAATAAATCAGTAAAATAATAATAAAAGCTCAGGTCGGAGCCGCTGTACTAACAATTTAATGTTAGTACAGCGATCTCCCCTGTTGCGCTATTGTGCCCTGACAGGGGGACGCCCCCTCCCCCCAAAGACAGGGGACGCCAACGCCCCCCCCCTCAAAGACAGGGGACGCCAACGCCCCCCACTCAAAGACAGGGGACGCCAACGCCCCCCCAAACCAGAACATCCCAGCCAGCACTCTCAGCCACTGGCCGATTGGATGCTGATCGACAGACCTTTTCCGGTCATGCCCCTTCAAAAGAAGCCGGCCATTTGGACCTGCTGCAGTAACACAAGGGCTGAATGTTGGCATGTTTCTATTGAAGCGTCTGATGCCGCCCGACATTCGGCTTGTGTGTGCTAGACATTAACCTGGCCATAGATGAATTGAATCTCATACGGGATTCGAACGATTTCAGTACAACCATATTTTTTGCATGCGATTACTGCCAGTGGCGATAGGAGCCAGCGGTAATCGTGTTATAATAGTGCTCTCGATCCGATCCACCAGATGGAAAATAGGTCCACCAACTGTCTGGATTTTACAGGCAGGATCAGATCGGATAGTGGCGGATGTCCCCGCTGATCTCCACCGCTCCATAGGGGAGACCGCCAGGTCCAATCAGGTCTGTCGGTCAGTTTCAGGGCAGTCCATGTGAAAGGGCCCTTAAATCTATAATCTAACCACGGCCGCTGGTACGGCACGCTTGACTTCAGCACAGGTATCCATGAAGCTGGAAGGCCTGAGAAGTCTACCAACATAAGGAGCAAGCCCTAACAATAACAGTTTGTGTTTTGTTCATTTTATCACTTCCCAAGGCCGGCTCCGGCTCCAACATCTGCGTTCTGTCTTGGCTGTAAATAGTGTCTTTCAGTTGGAGAAAGAGCCAAGCTGCAGAGCGCACTCCGGAGAGCGGGAGGGGAATGGACAGGCATCCGCCATAAGGCAAAGCCCCCCTCCCCCCCCTGCAGAACAATCACCTGCTTGTAGAGGACCTGGAGTAAACTTTAACCTCGCGCCACTAAATATAGACGTGGAGTACAGATCCTTCAACAGCCATAGCTGCCCATTATCAAACATCAAACCTGTCCACAATCCCCTTCATGCTGAACACATGGCTGTGGGTGTGCGTTGGCACAACAGTGGCGAGCCATCGACCTCGGCATATACGCCAATCTCACGAGTATTCTTTTAAAAGACATGGAAATAATTTCTTTAAGGGTACTTTCACACTGGGGGCGGTGGGGCGTCAGTGGCAAATCCCCGCTAGTCACAGTGGGGATTTACCGATGTTACAGTGGCGCTACGGCAGCGGGAGCGGTGCGCTTTTAACAACAAAAGGTTAAAATGGGGTTAAAAGTTCCCGCTCTCCGCGCTTCCGAAGTGCTACCCCATTGTTTTCAATGGGCAGGGGCGATGGAGGAGCGGTATATCAGCGCACCAAAGATGCGGCTTGCAGGACTTTTTGTAACGTCCTGCAAGCGTACCGCCCCAGTGTGAAAGCACTCCGGCTTTCACATTGGGGTGGATGGGGAGTGACTTTTGAGGCGCCTGTAAAGCACCTCAGTGTGAAAGGGGGCTAACTGGGACCAGCACATCTATTATAATTCGTCTCCTAGCAATATACGGAAATCAGTCAAATAACAAAAAAAAAATAATCACAACATTGCTCAGCGCTGAGAGATAAAAAGAAACATTGTATCATTTGTTTTTTTTTAGCTCAAAGGGATGAAGTCCGTTAAACTCCCATACATGAATTGCACCAATAGGCAAGCCTAGTGGTACACCGAATGGAAATTTTGGTGCCGAAACTGAAAATGCACTTAGCCGGAAGCCGAAAACCAAAACTGAAAATGAGTGTTTTTAAAAGAGATTTATATTTTATATACAATTGTCATATGCAGCCTACCTGTGCCTGGGCACTGATGAGCACTGATAGATGGCACTGATTGGCACTAATAGGTGTCAATGGTTGGCACTAATAGGCAGCACTGATTGGCAATGATAGGTAGCATTGGTTGGCACTGATAGAGGAGATGAGGTGGCACTGATTGTCACTGACAGGTGACACTGGCACTGACAGGTGGCACTGATAGAGGAGATGTGGCACTGACAGATGGCATTGATAGAGGGGATGAGGTGACACTGACAGGAGACACTGATAGAGATGAGGTGGCACTGATTGGCGCTGACAGGAGAGGAGATGGAGTTTCACATTGCACAGATAGCACTGCTTGTAAGAACATCTCTGTGTGTGAAACTACCTGCCACAACTCCGCCGGGGTTGGGGTGGGCGGGACCGAAAAGCTATCAAACGCCCGCCCAGCCCCTTTCCCATTGGCTGGGGTTTGATAGCTGTTTGGTCCCGCCCACCCAACATCAGGGCAGAGTTGACAAGGTCTCTGCAAACAATTACATGAGAGTTTCACACACAGGGCGGCTCTTACAAGCAGTGCTATCAGTGCAATGGTGAAACTCCATCTCCTGCATACATGGACACTGCGCAATGAACGGCACCTGGAGCTGACTCCGCCTCCTTTTGGTATCGGCCGTTTTTTAAATTACAGCCCATACCAAAAAACACTGTCTTCGGATGAAATTTTGGCGCATCCCTAGGTAACCTTATAAATAAGGCTTACCTATAGGTAGTGTAAATATCTCCTAAACGTTCACCGTTCAGGAGAAATTTACTGTATATGCAGCTGATGACGTCACCGGCGTATGCGCTCTGAAGGAACGGCCACCCATGCGGTTTCTTCAGATCCTTGTGCCATAACTGGCGGCTCCCGCGTGCATGCATGGGAGTGACCTCACACGGCTCAGGCCGGGTCACACAGCCGGAGTCCTCGGACCGGGAAGAAAGGACGGATGAAGATGCACGTGGCCTCCAGCTGTGACAATGCATCAGTGGAGGGCTTTATTTGCAGGTAGGTTCAGGTTGTATATAATGTGCTAGTATGCGATGCATATTACTTTGCAGGTCAGAAAATGAAAAAAAAATAAATAAGAACATTACCCACTGCGGTTTACTTCCTCTTTAACCACTTAAAGACTAAGCCTTTTTCTGACACTTGTTGCTTAAAAGTTAAAATCAGTATTTTTTTAACTAGAAAATTACTTAGAACCCCCAAACATTATGTATGTATATTTTAGCAGAGACCCTAGAGAATAAAATATTTTATGTCACACCATTTGTCCAGCGGTCTTTCAAATGCAATTTTATAGGAAAAAAAAAAAAAATACCGGTACACGTCAATGAATTAAAAAAAAACTAAAGAGTAAAGTCAGGCCTTTTTTTTTTGTATAATGTGAAAAAGGTTACGCTGAGAATCGTGATCTTTATTCCAAGCAAAAAAAATAAATACATAAAAGAATTGTGATTCGCATTTTATCCAGAATCGTGCGGCTCAAACAGAAATTTTATCATTTTTCATTCATTTTCCACTCATTAAATTCCACCCTTGAGCACCAATCATGTGCCTCTGTCAAGGCCAAGAGAAGGTCAGTAGTCTGCTGCAGACAGGATGAGACATTTCCTCAGTCTCCTGTCCCAAGTGATCAGACTAACACTGCACAGGCACCAGGATTTCCCATCCCCATGTTACAGGGACCAGGATTTCCCATCCCCATGTTACAGGGACCAGGATTTCCCATCTCCGTGTTACAGGGACCAGGATTTCCCATCCCCATGTTACAGGGACCAGGATTTCTCATCCCCATGTTACAGGGACCAGGATTTCTCATATCCATGTTACAGGCACCAGGATTTCCCATCCCCATGTTACAGGGACCAGGATTTTCCATCTCCATATTACAGGGACCAGGATTTCCCATCCCCATGTTACAGGCACCAGGATTTTCCATCTCCATATTACAGGCACTATGATTTACACAGGATGGTTTTAAACAAGAAAAAAAAAAAATAATAATCTGATGCTGGGTCCTCTAGCTGCCATTGCAGACTCCCCACTCTGCCCAGCTCCAGGCATGGTTGGTCACTTGTCATGTACTCAATGACAGAGTGAAAGTTATTAATAGAAGGAACAAAGTGCCTAAGGGCTGCAAATAAAAAGGTCACATCTGACAACACAATAGTCATTGTTTCTATGATATAGGCCCAACTAGATCACAATAAATTTGTCATTAGTGCTGCCTGAGAAAGACAGAAGCCAGGGCCCCACAGGGTTCCCTCTTATCTTTAAGGGAAATGCTCTTTCTACAATGTCTTAAAGATACTGTATGTGTGCATGTAATCATTTCAACAGAAATCTTATATAAAAAATGAATATCTAAAGCTTTTTTTGAATAGTGGGGAAGGATTGGGATCCATTTAAATGTTTTAATTTAATTTATTGGTGCCCCTGTTAGAAAGCTTTGCAGTAAGAAAGGGAAGAAGAAAAAATAAAACAAAAAACACACAGAACATGAGCAAAGGCGAAATGTTCCAATGGGACCATCTGCACTGAAACACCGGCCAAATACAAGACGTCATGCTGCACCCTTCTGTGCTTCACGTCTTGATGACATTAGGACCTTGGATTGACTAAGCATGGGGAGACCATACCAGCAGGTCTTCTCTGTCTCCTGGACTTAAACCATCGCAGTGCAGGCACAGCCGCCTGCAAAGGATCATTTTTCAGTCTCCCGGAGTTGGGTTTTAAAGTGGTTATCAAGTCATGACAACCATTTTACACTACAGGTGAGCCTATATTCAGGCTTACCTGTAGGTCCTGGGAATATCTCCTAAATTTGCACCGTTTAGGAGATATTCCCTGTGTTTGGCAACGTCATTGACACATGCGCAGTGAAGAAATGGCCCGACGGGGCAGTTTTTCCGCTAAGTGTGCTGTAAATGACGGCTCCCGTGCGCATGCACGGGAGTGACATCAGCACGGCTTCTGCCAATCACAGTGCTGGAGTCTGCGCTGTGATTGGTCAGTGCCCGGGATCCCGGAAGACGACGGACTCGGCATGTCGCCGGTCACAGTGGTGCTCGGGGACCGATGCTACAGCGTTGATCTAAGGAAAGCATTTCATAATGAGCTAGTATGCATACTAGCTCATTATGCATTTCTCCTGCAGTTGTTGTTTTTTTTGGAAACTTGACAACCACTTTAAAGCGGAACTACACTGCATCTAAGCACCACAAACCAAAAACGCTATTGAATTCATTTTTGATATTCAAAGGCAAACTCACCCATCCATCCATGTCTGCGTGCTTTATTTTGCTGAGAAATCACTTTGAAAAATACTCTCCTAGCATTTCTGCCCATGGCCATCTTGAGTAAGGGCAAATGATTCATGTAGCATTTATTCCCTGGAATCGATCTGCCCTTAATGCCATGTACACACGATCCAAAAACCGGATGACAGATCGTCTGACTTTTTTCGCTTGCTAGTCGCAAGTAGAAATTGAAGAGGTTATGAAAAAGATACGAAAATTTTCATACGACAGAGAGAAGAAATATTTTCATGCTTGTCCAATTGAATAATATCAGATGAACTGCCATGATTGGCTATCGAAAACTGTACACGAACAATCAGATTATCATACGATTTCTTCAAAAGCGGTATTTTTCCCAGAATTTTCGGATTGGGTATACGGGCCATAAGTGGTTCTAAAGGCTGAAGATTTTTTTAACCCCCCCAATCATTACCTGAGCTCCCCCCGATCCAGCGATGTTCATGATGGCCTCTGCTGTCCCAGGACTCTCCCTCCTCATTGACTTAGACAGCAGCTGGAGCCCCCTGGCTCCTGCTGCTGTCAATCACAGCCAGCGAGCCAATGAGGAGAGAGCAGGGTTGGTGCTTATGGATGGATAGAGCAGTGGCTCGAGAGTGAGCATGCAGTGGTGCCCCCAGAGCAAGCTGCCTCCTCTGGGGGCACTGCTTGAGGGGGAGGAGCCAGGAGTACTGGTGAGGGACACGAGAAGAAGAGGATCAGAGCTGCTTTGTGCAAAACCACTGCACAGAGCAGATAAGTAGAAGATATTAAAAAAAAACAAAGCTTTAAAGTGTTACTAAACACACACAACAGTAAAATCAGTCTGTATGTAAAGTATGCTTGTTATACTCACTGAGGAAACTAAGGGGTTAATCCTTTGCATCGTGTAAAAAGTCTGTTTGGTCCTCCCCTTCTTCCACTATCCCATAATAATTACCTGATCACAGAGTCTATGGAGTCAGGCTGCACATGCTCAATTTGCTATGTATTGCTAGAGAGTTTTTTTTTTCTTGGGAGAGTGCATGTGGTCAGCAGAGGGCCAATCACCACTGTCCAGACAGAGGGTCAGGGGCCCTGCAGTCCCATAGGACAGTCAGAAAACTCCTTCTACAAGCTTTAACCAGTGCTTGGCCAGACACGGATAGAAGTCACAAGCTATAAACTGCTGATGAGAAAAAGGTATTTAGCAGTTTAGATTTATTAAAATAATTGCATTTCCATGTACTGTGCACTATGGGAGACCAGATAGAGTGACTGCAGGGTCCTTGGTTTAGTAACACATTAGCTCAGCCATGTATGCAGGAGAGAGTGCACTTAGCTGAGAAAACCCCTCCTCCTGGGATGTATAACATTTGCCTAGGCAAGAAACCAGAAGTAACTCAATAAATGTTTTAAAAAAAAAGAAAAAGGAAGGAAGAAGTTTAACAAGATATACTTTCCCATTTTAGTAATAATAGCAGCATGAGAATTAAAACCGATCAATGTTGATTAGGAAAGTGAAGTTCCACTTTAACGGGACAGATCACAGGAAACTGCATGCATTGCTGAAATGTATAAAATAAGTTACACCCCCCCCCCATTTTATCTCGACATAAAACTAAAGCCTCGAACACACAATGCGAAGGTCGTATGCAAACGATCGTACGATCATCTGACCGTTAGTACTCGCGATTAGAACAGCCAACGTACAAAGGTCGTACAACAGTAGCTGGATGAGCAGACCAGAAAACGTTGGTTGCACCAACAAGCGGTCGTACGACTGTTGTATTGTGTGTACAGAGAAGTTGGTCCAACAAAGCTGTACTGTGCAAAACACGCATGCTCAGAAGTCAGGAATGGTCGGAAGTGCCCGTTCGTGTAAACCTACGTTCCTAATTCACAAATCACATTCACCTGAACTTCCTCTATATACACTCGTAACACGTCACTACGTTCGGCTTGGTCGTACGATCGCTTAGTGCATGTCAGTACACGAGATACATCAGCCAACATACGATTTTGGCCGTTCGGTAGTACGACCGTCACACCGTGTGTACGAGGCTTAAGCCTTGTGGGCGCCAGTCTATCAAGCTTAGCAATTTGAAGATCCGTACATGCGGAGCCCAGTACGGCATGAACTACACCCGGAATCTTATAAAAAAGAAAAATATAAAACATGGTTAATCCTCACAGATATCGAAGGGTAAACACTCATTTTATATAAAGATCATGTCTGATCGCGTGATCGGTGAATAAGACGCCACATCAGTAAAATTATATTTTTATTAAGTACGGGAAGTTCAGGCAAGTGATGTCCGGGGATTTTATAGTGAGATAAATGTCACAGAAAGATTGATGGGAGGAAGAAAAGCTAAAATGTCCCCGTATAGGGAGACGGTACAATAATATGTATTGCAGCCTCGTCCCCGGGATCATCAATAACAACCAATCATTTTCTTAGCTGTATTCCATGTCACTTCTCTTATTATCACAGCTCTGCAAGTGAACTTGAAGTTTCCCCTAAATAAGTGCAAAATCTGGTGCAGCTCTGTATAGAAACCAATCAGCTTCCAGGTTGTCAAAGCTTAAAAAGTGTTACTAAACCCACAACAGTAATATCTGTCTGTATGTGCAGCATAGCATGCTTGTTATACGCACTGTGGAACTTAAGGGGTTAATCCTCCATTGTGTAAAAAAAGGCTGTTTTATGCTGTATGCATAGATTCTTCCCTCCTGCACTGTCAATCTGGGCAAGACCATATAATACACTGCAGGGTGGTAAAGCTGCACACGCTCAGTTTGGTCTCTTATGCAGGCTAGAACATTTCCTGTTTCAGTTTCACTGTTCAGGTCAGAAGATATTGAAATCACACATGTGGGCGTGTATACAGGCTGTAGTGGAAATCTCCTCCTACTTAAACACACAGGCAAGGACAAACTGTGCAGGTTATCAGGAAACCATGGTATACAGAGCATCCTAAAAAAGGTATATAGTAGAGCTGCACGATTAATTGTAATAAAATCCAGATTCACCCCCCTTGTGGGCGACTCAGCGTGACTTGCCTGTAATAGGAGTCAATGCAAGTGGTCTGAGCGACTTGAGTCTCTCCTATCTGGGCAGACTGCCAAGTCTGAGATCATTGCCGATAAAAGAAGCAAAGAGATACTATGTTTCTTGTTATCAAAGGAATGAAATTTGTGGTGTATAGAAGAGTTCAGTTTAACCATTTAGGGCCGGTTCACAGGGGCAACTTGCGATCCGACTTGAGTCGCTTCAAGTCGCCCCAGGTCGCTTGACACAAGAAATCCCATTGAAGTGAATGGGAGCCATCTTTATCTACACTACTGAAGTCGCTCCGATTTCAAGGCGACTTTAGAAGAGATTCCTGTACTACTTGGAAGCGACTTCTATCCGACTTGTACCCATAGAATTCAATGGAAGTCGCCTCCAAGTCGGATCCCCCATCTAAACAGAAGCGACTTCACAGTGAAAAGAATAGAATTTATTTAGGGCAACCCCCTCCCTCCCTTCTCTGATTGGCCACAGCAAAGTCGCCTGGCATGAATTTGTGTTGTAAGTCACCTCAAGTCGCGCTCTAAGTTGCCCAAAGTCACGCTGAAGTTGCTTTCAAATCGCCTAGCAAAGTCGCCCCGCAAGTCGGATCGCCCCTGTGTGAACCAGCCCATAAAGACTAAATCTTTTCTGACATTTGTTGCTTACAAGTAAAAATCCAGTATTTTCTGCTAGAAAATTACTTAGAACCCCCAAACATTATATATTTTTTTTAGCAGAGACCCTAGAGAATAAAATGGTCGGTTGTTGCAATATTTTATGTCACACGGTGTTTGCGCAGCGCTCTTTCAAATGCAATTCTTAGCGAAAAATTACACTTTCAAAAAAAAAAACCCTAAAAACAGCGCTGTTAGCCCATTTTTTTTGTATAAGCAAGATGTTACGCCGCAAGAATTGTGAAAGAATCATGATCTTTATTCTAAGCAAAAAAATTGTGATTCTCATTTTGGCCAGAATCGTGCAGCTCTAGTATATAGTGGCAGTATTTTAATGTGAAAAGAAGATTTATACGCAGTGAAGGTCCGGCCGCTGTTGTCGGAACAGAGGACTCCCATGGAGTGACGTCCTCGCGGCTCTGGCCACTCACCGCGTCGGAGCCGCAAACATGGAAGAAACTCTGGAGGGAACAGGTCAGCTCCCTCCGCAGTGACCGGGCAGCTCTGCGGGAACTTCGTTCTAAGGTAAGTATTTCATAATGAGCTAGTATGCAGTGCATACTAGCTCATTATGCCTTTGTCTTAAAGTCCTTTCATACATTTTGGACGGGCTCCGCTGCTCAATGGGGATCCATCCGTTTATCCCTGCTGAGCCAGCAGATGACAGGACCTTCTCTGCACTCTGTGCAGGAATGGACCTATCAGAGCTCCGCTCTCCTCTATGGGGGGGAATCGGATGAACATGGACCGTTTGTCAGTGTTCATTCGATCCGCTAGATGGATGTGTTTAGTGGATTGGATGTCAGCGGACATGTAACCGCTGGCATCCATTGCTCCATAGGAGTACATGGAGCTTCCGTTCAGGTCCGCCTGTCAGTTTTTCAGATGGACCTGAACGGTCTGCATGTGTGGAACGACCCTTAGGGTTTTTTTTTTTTTAATGTTTAGGCATACAGCCACTTCAATTGAACAAGCTGAAGTTAGAAGCAGATTGACTTATTGCAAGGCTGCACCAGATTTTGCCCTCTACAGCTTTAGCAAATCAATCCCGGCGTCTCAAAAAAAAAAAAAAAAAAAAAAAAAAAAAAAAGGGTATGAGCAGAGCGTTTACAGAACCTCTTTTTGTTGGGCTGCCATTACTGAATTATCACCTTTTCCAGTTCAACTTAGAAAAATAAAAGCTTCTGAGGAAGTTGGTGTAATAGTTGAGGATGATTTAGTATGCGTCCTCCTGTCTGTTCTACAAGCTGCACACATGAAGGTATGTTAGATGCCGCATACCTGGAGCGCCCAGGGCGGACTTTAACAATAAGCTATTAAAGCAAAGATCAAAGGAGGCAATTTCACCCGCGGCTCGTCTGCTTTCAGTCTGCACAGAAGATGATGATTAGGGAGAGGGGAAATCTCGCAGTGCTCTTATTATGTTTAGGATTTATATATGCTGGTGCAACAGAATCCGATGTTAGATTTGTAGCGGTTCTGAACTTAAAGGGGCCTCTATAGTCTTTTTGAAGGTCTTACACAACTGTAACAGCTTTAGTCAATGTCATTTGCATTGATTAAAGGATAAGTGAACTTCTACTTTTTTGCACCCCCTGCCCTCACCCAGCCCTTCCCCTGTATATCAGTTACCTCCAATCCGCGGTACCGAGACCTCCGCTGTGCCGCCAGCATCAATGCATTGTCTCAGCCCCCAAATCGCCCTCATTTTGCATAGCGATACCCTCAGCATGCTCACTGTGGTCTCCATTAAGAATGGGCTCGGCCCGCCAGGAAGTGAACCCTGCGCTGATCACAGGCAGTGAGACATTCCAGATCGCTGCAGCCGCGCATTGGGGAAATGTCTCACTGCCTGTGATTAGCGCAGTGCAGGGTTCACTTCCGGGCGGGCTCGGGCACGTTCGGTTCCGAACAAGCCCAAGCCCATCCATCCAGTCTCCATTCACAGGATTGGAAAGTCCATATGTCAGCTTGTTGGATTGAAATACACTTAAAAGGAAAACCTAAGTAAAGCATAAGATATATTGCAGCTTACAGGCCTTTGATATGGAAGCTGCATTCATTTTCTTTTGCCAGGTTTATTTTTCACCTGGTGATATCATGTCCTAGGGTGACACTGGATTTCTGGCAGGATAAACAGGCATTTGTATGACAAAATCCCTTCAACTGCATATTAAACAGACCAAAAGAGCAAACCAGAGACGTTCACTGTCTGGGCCTACATAGAAGCCATTGTGTACCAAAGTACAGCTCAGAGGATTTTTTAAAAATTAAAGTGGTTGAAAAAGCAAAGCCCAAAAAACAAAACAAAAACAAAAAACAATCAAAACAAAAACCACCACAACAAAACAAAACCCCACACTGGTTATGCTTACCTGCTCTATGCAATGGTACTCCTTTACTTCCACTTCTGGGGCCCCCTGCTGGCGCTGTCTGTTCCTCCCATCCTGCCACTGTCCCCCCACTGCTGAAGCAACCAATCCGGACTGTGTGTCCATAGACACACACAGTGCTGGCAAGCCTCGCCCCTCCCCCTTCTCACAGGAAGCCTATGGCTCCTGCTGCTCTCAAAGGGGAGAGTGGGGCTACAGTAGAGACTAGACATGTGCACTGCCGAAAAAATGTTTTCGTTTCATTTGTTTTTTTTCTTTGTTAGGGTTTTTGGGTCATTCATTATGATCGAAATTCATAACTTCAGAAAAATTTGAAAATTCAGAAATGCGAGAACTTGGAAATCCGAAAAGAAGAACAGAAATCTGAAATAACAACCAACAATAACCAACTATTAAATTATAGGTATTGGAAAAAGTTTTTAGCATTATTATTATTAGTGTTCCATTCATTTAGATGCAGCATTCGTTATTTCGGATATTTTGTAAATTCGTATGCATTGCGTTAACAGCCAAATTTGAAAAGAAATGCCAATAGCTATAATTTCATAGTTAGTAATAGTTATTATAAGTTTGTTAGTGATCATTTCGGATTTTCGTTTTTATTTTCGAATTCCCAAATTTTCGGAAAAATGTATTAAAAACGGGTTTTCATTAATTTGAATATTTCAGAATTTTTCAAATTTTGGTCAAAAACTAATTTGAAACAAAATGTATTGCACATGTCTAGTAGAGACATTGCTGGAGTGGTGGGAGGAGGTAGGCAATGGTTTAGGGATTATGGGGAGTGGAGGGCGAAAGAGAAAGCATTCATGCCTTGTGTGGGGGGGGGCACCACCACAGCGGTAATTTTTTTTCCCCCTGCCCTGGCTTAAGGCTGGCACACACATAGCCGAATATCAGCCAGTTCAACAGGAACCAGACGACATTTGGCCCGTGTGTACATCAGCCTGTCCGACAGAAGCCATCTGGCTGCTGTGTGCCCAGCATTACTCATGCGCCAATCTCATTTCTTATCAATTGATGATTAAATTGGGGATGGTCTCTGTGTCTTCACTCCTCTATTGTATGCAGAGCTTTACCAATATATACACAGTGGGATTAGTTTCACTGTTCTATTGAATTCAATCTCCTGTGATCGAATGGTCACAATCAGGAACTACAAAACAAGGACACGTCTGCAGAATGTGGCCAACTGTATTTGGTGGCACCAACCTATTTGCTTATTTGCTCTGCACACCCTACACTTCCTGGCAGATAATCTCAACAGCAAAGAAAATTTGAGTAAAGCTGGCCATACATTATGCAATTATGAAAGAAAGAAAATTGCTCACACACACAGTGTCGGTGGGGGAATCCCTCTCACTGAACTATTGTATTCAGACAGTGTCAATGGAGGCTGGTGGTTCCTTGTTTGGAGGGGGGATGCAGCAAACCATCACCAACCCCCCCCCCCCACCACCACCATCTGCCAGTCGGTCATTTAGGCTACAGGCATTGGCGGAAATCAGGCATCCGAGGAGCGGCGGGGATCAGGGCACCAGGCAGCAGCAAGGGCCAGTGGCTCTTCTCCTCTTCACTTCGGCCATGCATCTCCTCCCCTCCTACCCTCCTAGGCGTCCATTAGGATCGCCTATCCTTTAAGCCAATCGGATGACGGGTATCAGACCCGCTTCCCGATTGGCCGGAAGGAGGATCAGTGTTGCAACAGCAAATATTCATTCACTATTGCAACACTCCTGGGTCGGCTCTGGACGCAATGCTCTGCGCCCCAAGCACACCCTGTTTGAGGCCTATTAGAGTCTCTGGCTCTAATCAGTGCTAAAAAACAAAACAAAACCCCCACACGCCACACCCCCCCCCCCCCCCCC
>BLSH010502083.1:814404-830110 GCA_018402905.1 Glandirana rugosa
ATTGTAAAGACCGGTAGAACTCATTCCCGTCTACTAAGTACATCGTAAATGAAGGACCTTATGTAGACGGGAATCGAGGGTAAATGATGTCATACATCCCAGGAGTCTGATGGGAAGGAGGGTCTTTCTCAGCTAAGTACACTCTCCTACTTGCATGCCTGAGCTAAGGGCAGATGTATTCCAGGAAGTAAATGCTACATGAATCATCTGCCCTTACTCAAGATGGCCAGAAATGTTAGGAGGTGTGATCAAAAATCAAAGTGATTTTTCAACAAAATAAAGCACAGAGACATGGATGAATGGGTGAGTTTGCTACTGAATATTAAAAATAATATCATTCTTGGTTTGTGGTGCTCAGATGAAGTGTAGCTCCACTTTAATCAGTGCCCCGTAGACATGTATGCTCATCCTAACCAGTGAAGCACTGAGAAGGAAAGCATGCTATGTGTATGTTTGCCTTTTCTGAGCCTTCCGCTGCTCCGTTCAGATGAAGGAAATACCTATTTCTTTCTGAGAGCAAAAAAACGACTGTGAAAGAAATATGATGTTTATGTTATAACTTTACAGCTGCACCCAACTGCACATCCACAACTGCTGGATTTTAGCACAGATACAGTCTTATATTATGGATCCATTTATTCCAAACCACATACAGCTATTTTAGGCCCCACTCACACTTGCGAATGAGGCCACTAGCAATTATAGTGATTGGAGACCCAGCAGGGGTTCCCAATGTTTAGCTGCGGACAGCAGCTCCATTGAAAGAAATGGTAGGCTGACAGCTCCTCTTGTCCCTGTTCTTCATCAGTATCAGTCCCCACACCCGGAGAGCCAAATACACTACATTACCAAATATATGGATGAGCGGGTTTGGGGTGAAGGAATGTGACTGGCCTGCACAGAGTCCTGACCTCAACCCGACAGAAAACCTTTGGGATGAATTAGAGTGGAGACTGTGAGCCTGGCCTTCTCCTCCAATATCAGTGCCTGACCTCACAAATATGCTTCTGGAAGAATGGTCAAACATTCCCATACACTCCTAAACCTTGTGTCCAGCCTTCCCAGAAGAGTTGAAGCTGTTATAGCAACAAAGGGTGGGCCAACTCACTATTGAACCCTACAGACTAAGACTGGGATGCCAATAAAGTTTATGAGCATGTAAAGGCAGGTGTACCAATAGTTTTGGTAATATAGCCACTCCACCCCGGAAGGATTTCCCACTGTAGGACCAGAACCGTTTTCGGCACTGCGTCGCTTTAACTGACAATTTCGCGGTCGTGCAACGTTTTACCCAAACAAAATTATGAGTCCTTTTTTTCGCACAAATAGAGCTTTCTTTTGGTGGTATTTGATTGCCTCTGCGTCATTTCTGATAACCGCTATAAACAGAAAACGAGCGGCAATTTTGCAAAAAAAACAATATTTCTTACTTTTTCTTTACTCTAAAATACAAATCCAAAAAAAAAAATATAAAAAAACAAATGTTTTCATCGGTTTTGGCCGATTTATATTCTTCCTCATATTTTTGGTAAAGAAAAAAATTGCAACCAGCGTTATTATTTGCGTTTACAAACCATCAGAATTCATTTCTGGCGTTTTTTTTTTTTTTTTTTTTTTTTTTTTAAATATTTTTTTTTTTTTACTGGTAATGGCGGCAATCTGCGTTTTTTTTTTTTTTTTTTTTTTTTTTATCGGGACTTTGATATTGGGGCGGACATTTCGGACATTTTTGACACTTTTTTTGGGACCAATGACATTTATACAGCGATCAGAAATTGAAATATCCACTGATTACTGTATAAATGTCATTGGCAGTGAAGAGGTTAAAGAGGAAGTAAACCCAGATTGAGTTTACTTCCTCAATATAACCCTGTAAAGTAGAAGCATAATGGGCTACTATGCATCACATAGTAGCCCATTATGTGCCACTTACCTGGAAACGAAGACTGCGGCGTCCAGCGATGTCCCCTGTGCAGGTCGCGTCCATCTTCTGCCCCTCTTCCTTCCGGGGCCGCGACTCCGGCTCTGTGACTGGCCGGAGTTGCATGACGTCACTGCCGCGCATGTGCATGGGAGCTGCCAGTCACGGCACAGGGTCAGTGGAGAAACTGCATGGAAACATGATGTCAGCACATGCAAAACACTGCATATCTCTTACATGCCCACTGACAGAGCGGGGAACCGCTGTGCTTACATCGGCGGTTCCCTGTTCCTTCTCACTGGCAGATCATTGCGGCTCGCCAGTGGACATCGGGTCCGCCCGAGCCGCGGGCACACTCCTGCAGAGAGAGCTAACACTGCACACGCGGATCGCCGCTTATATATGGCGACTCGCGAGGCGGCGCCACACTGCAGCAGTAAATATGCGGTTGGAAACCAGATAGTGTAGCTCGCTTTACCAGCACAGGTACATTACCACGCCCAACGCTTTACCCCACATTCTTCTCAGTGGAACTAGGTAAAGGTTCCTAGGACAGGTCATTGGTAGTAAGAAGAGATGGATGCAATCAATTTTCAACGTTTTTCTTGCATAACTTTTACAGTGGACAACTTCAGGGCCTACAGCTTCTCACCAATATGGTAGCAGTTGTTGGCACTTTCCCAGGTTGGGCTGTCAAGTTCCTGTCCCCCAGCTCCTTCCTATCTAGGGCACCAGGGCCTCTCCAGCTGGGGAATACCAATAATTGGGAACACTACATTTCTGTAGAATAGGCCCCAGTAAAGTCTTCGCAGTTCCACCTCCATTTTGTCGACTTCCTGCTTAAATACCTCTCACTCCCTCACATAACTCACTATTTCTCTATAGGGAAGGGCACAACCTAGTGCCAGGAAGTGGTACCAACACTGCCTTACATCCCTGAGCTCCCAACCCTCTCCTTTTCCTCTCCAACCTTTCCACTCATTTATAGCAAGCAGTGCACGTTAGTTGTGCTCATGTGCAATGCTCTATGCACACTACACATCCTATTGTCCCTAGTCCATCTCAAATGTGAGAAAGAGGGGGCGGCTATGTTTCTACATGCAGTGGGACCTTGGAAAATAAAAGTAGCCACCCTCTTACAGGAAGTCAGACCCCAGCAAACAAAAGCAATGGGATTTGGAGGAGGCTGAGAGCAACAAAAGGGAATTCTGATTGAGCCATCATAATTGCTCTGATTTGGCTCGGAAGCCCTAAGGAAAGGCAGGGAAAAGAGCAGGGATTTCAAATCCCTAGACTGCTGCACTCACTGCGCACTGGCAGCTCATCCCTCAGAGGTAAGTACAGCAGGTATTCGTTCACCTTTTCATTTTTTGTTAAAAGGTGAGCTTACATTTTAAAGGCGGTCCTTGTTACTTTTATGGCCCTAGGGCAGTGGTTGTCAACTTATGAGCTAAAGGGTCCCTCAAATGTGGCCCCTGACATCACCAAATATTATGTTCAATATATGTAATACTGGAGAGAGCTGTCAGAGACTGCAGACCTAATAGAAGAAATGAGGGTCAGAGAGTGAGGACAGAATACATTGTTGGTGGGGATATGCTGCAGAAGACAATAGAAAACTGGGCACATTTTGCACGAGGATGGTAGGGATCAATGCTATTACCCTAACCAATTTTCCCACGGCAGACTGCTTAGGTCCAAGGGCCGCACATCATATACCAAAGGGGCACAGGTTGGGCATCAGGGCCCTAGGGTATTGCAAAGGAATATTCTGTCGTGTGTAAATATGCTGTGCATGCATGCACAAAATGCCAAAGTCCTTGGGACCCGCATCTGAGTTTAGTTCCACTTTAAAGAGAACATTTTAATCTTACCACTGCATTCTTGAGCACTGACTTTTGTACATTGAAGGGTCAGTGACCGTTCTGCTGATTGAGGAGAATCTGGCTTTTCTGGATATTAGTAACAAGTTTGTGACGAGAGTCACTTTGGGCGGGGGGCTTGTGGAACCCAGCTTTTCCTTTTAACACCGTTGTCCTGGATTCTGTGTGTGTGGTTTGTGCTGAAAAAGTGAGGGGGGCCTTTCACTCGGGACATTGATATTCATGAACAATAATCCTCAGAAAATATAAAGATAAATAATTTCACCTTTCAGACTGCTGGAATATTGTATATTGAATATATATATATTGTATATTGTCTCATATACTGTTGTAGATATTTTACTAGATTGTTTGACGTGTGGCCATATCCCATTGTGCTATTGTGTTTGTCTGACTTGGGAGCAAAGTATTATGGTATGTATGTGTATGTGGATTAGCTGGGAAGGGGGAATTCCGCCAACAGCCCTCCCTGCTGATAATACTGTCTACTGTTGCATAGTTGAATACCTGTGTGCCTTGTTACTAGAGAAGGTAAAGTTTACCCCATCCTGAATCATTATGCGAAGGGAGGGGGGATTGTCCCCTGAGTGTATACCTCTGTGTACTTGTGTGTCAATAAACAGTCTTATGTTTTCACCCTACACTGATGCTTTGACAAAGTGACGGGGTAGGCCAAGGGACCTTGGATCATGCTGGTACCAGACAAAGGAAGCTTTTACGGCGGACATAATCCTGTTGAGGACGGGGGTCCGTGACGCAGTTCTTCCCAGTTTTCTACTGCTAACTGGTGTCAGGGGTCTGTATCCTGTGCCCAGTCACTGCTCCACACTGCCAACCATGGGCAACATTGGCTTTGGTTAAACCGTTTTTGTTTCAGGCAATCAAGTTGCTTTTTTGATTGCACAATGCTAGCACTAATCCTGTTTACTGCAGAAAGAATTAGTTGATCAAACTTCTGTCATCATAACCATAAATACCAGTGAAGAAGGTTAATGATACAGTCATGTAAAAAATATCAAAGTTCACCTTTGTATGAGGCTGCTTCCTATAATCAACAAGGTGAACAGGAAGAACACAAGTCAGCACATTTTTAAAAATTATTTTACAACAGTTCACACTTTACTGGTTCCCTAAGATTCTAAACACGGGGAATGGGATATTCCGAGAGTGTCCTCAGCCCCCCTCCACACCAAAACTCTCTTTTACAGCACAGTCCCCCTTTATATCGGGGTCCACAATCTCCCTTTACATCACTGTTCCCCCTTTAAGGCAGTCCCACAGTGTCCTCAGCTCCCCTTCACATCACATCCCCCCCCCCCTTTATATCACAGTTCCCATTTACAGTATAGTCCACTTTACATTAATGTAACAGGGACTGCTCTGTGAAGGGAACTGTGATCTAAAGAGGGCACTGCTCTGTAAAGAGGGCTGCATTGTAAAGGGGGCACTGTGATCTAAAAGGGGTCTGCACTGTAAAAGGACATCCTTTCCTCTCTAACATCACTGCCCCATCTCTGCCTCCCCTACACATGACTCCTACCTTTGGCAGGGCAGAGGCTGTTATCAGCCTGCGTGTCCTCTCCCAGCTCCCCCCGCCTGCCCGGCTGACAATGTCATTCTATCTGCGGGGCAGGAGGATCTCAGTGGAGAGCAGGAGCTTGCCCAAAAGACTCCCCCCTCTCTTACAGCGGGGTCCGGATTCTTTCTTGTGTTTACTTTACCACTGTTTTAACACTACCCTCCCCACAGATTGACAATTCTGCTGTGGCTCCTGTGCTCATTCCTCCAGAGTTGTGTCTCACTAATACAGGAGGTGTTTTAGTGTCCAGATCACCAGGTGAAAACAGAGGGGGGAAAAAGTCAAAGAGAATGAATGCAGCACCAGGTCTATTGATTGGTTAGCTGCAATATCTTAAAATTTTGGTTTTTGGTTTAATATCGTTTTAATGGGGTTGTAAAGTCTCCAGGTTTTTGTTGTGCAGCAGCCCCCCCTCTTACTTACCTGAGCCCGATCGCTCGATCGACGAGAACAAGCCCAGCAGCTCCAGCCGCTGTCTCAGGTCCTTGGCTCCCGCTGCTGTCAATCAAAACCAGTGACATGGGAGCCAGGGGACGGGGCCGAGTCCTGCTGTCTGTGTCCATGGACGCAGCAGCAGGACTCGGGAGCGCGCCCGCACAGGTGTCCCCATGGAAAGCGGCTCTCTGTGGGGGCACTCGTCCAACATCAGTGGCTGACCTCACAAATGCTCTTCTGGAAGAATGGTCAAACTTTCCCATAGACACCCCTAAACCTTGTGGACAGCCTTCCCAGAAGAGTTGAAGCTGTTATAGCTGCAAAGGGTGGGCCAACTCAATATTGAACCCTACAGACTAAGACTGGGATGCCATTAAAGTTCATGTGCATGTAAAGGTACGTGTCCCAATACTTTTGACAATCTAGTGTATATTACACCCAATCGTTCATTTAACTCCTGTGTACAGCAACATGTCACAATGCATTATAGTGCGTCGCAGCGTGCTGCACAAAAGTGCAACTCATCCTACTGAAGCAATAAAGACGGATGGATTCCTTTTCTATGCGTTGAGATCATCACAACTTAACAGGGCTGGTGTGAATGAGCTCAAGATTCTGCTGGATGCCTGCTGTTTCCTGTATTCTATTGTGTCGCCATAATGTGGCTGGATATGAGGTGGTTGAGCTCTTGTATTCTCCAGGGCATGTCAGTGATTGATTTTTGCTTATCTTATCATTTACCTTATCATGGCTTGTAGCATGTATGCAATGGAAGTGTGTGTTTGATACAAAGTCACAGCCAGCAGTTCTCCCAGGATACACAGTGCCCCCTGCTGTGCTTAGGCGATAATTGTGACTTTAAATCAGAGCTTCCCCCATAGACTTTACCTTTTCACTTTCTTTCCCCCTCCCTCTTCAATGATTGGGTGCTGTTCCCTTTCAAACAGAAAGTTTTCCTACTTTTTTGTGCAGCACTTCCTGCATTCTGGCCTAGGCGACAATGAGGTTGTGCCCCGCTGCCTCCTAAGATAAGGTGACCCGATATTTAACATGAAATCCAGAGACATATATATATATATATATATATATATTTTAAATTGGCAAATGGTAAACTATTTTATAAGCATCTAATGATATATGCAGTGTATGTGCTATGTGTTTATGGAATGATTGTATGATATATACATTATTTCTCACATTTCGTCCATGATATAAAAAAAAGATGCTTTTTGGGATCTGACTACCAAATGTTAAGAAGATAAGATAGAGAAAAAACTTTTCAATGCATATTTTGCATTTTATTCCTACTAATAGCAATGGCAATCCTATCCGGGGACAGACTTGGTCCAGGGACAGTGTCCTCAGTCCGGGGACTGTCCCCCGAAAACCGGGGACATCTGTTCACCCTATCCTAGGATGCTCCATTAAAGGCTGTAATGTGCAGATGTAACACAGGTCATTAGGATATGGCAAAGAGAACTGCAACACATCTGCACATGTGTGAGGGCATTTCATTGCATACACATAAGCAAGCTACAAAGCCCCATAAGGTTTGCTGCCAAAGAAACAGCATGTGTGTGGGCAGATGCGTGAAAATGTTCCTAAAGTCTGTCAGAGACCGTGCTACACATCTGCACACATGCAATATTATTTAAGATGGCGGTGCCAAAAAATGTCAAAGGGTCTCTGTGTTTTTCTATGCAATGCAGGCAGATCATGGCTGGTGGGAGAAGCCTTCAAGGTGCTGTACATGGCTTCCTGAAAACGTCATAGCACCCTGCAGCAGTGCTCTTCTCAAGAGCCCTCATGTAAATCTCAAAATGCCTTGATTGGCAAATGTCAGTCTAGAGGAGTGGGCTTTCCTAGGGAGACTGTATTTGCATGCATCCCTCCATCCAATGAATGAAAGGAGCAGGCTGGGAACTGACTGGGTGGGCTCTGTGTGACTTGCTGCAGCTTCTATTGCACATTGTGAAAGGCTCAGAGTGTGCAGAGAAATCGGAGTAAGCTATTTCAGTACAGGAGAGGAGCTTGTACAACTCAAGGACAGGCTGGAGGTCAGCTGTGAAGAAAAAAAATTGTAGTTGGGCTTTAACATGTTTGTCACTTGAAATTAATCTAATTCAACATGTCTATTGAGGGTTCCCCAGTTCACAAGGTGACAACGCTGCAGTAGTTTCACAGCAGAACACACAGCGTTGTCAATAGGGTTACCACCTTTTCTTCAAGCCAAACCAGAACATTTTAGTGGCAAAGGGCACATTTTTTTTCGTAGTATACACCATAGAATTATAAAAGACCTGGGACATCTTGGGTGCCCCAGGGGGTGTGGTAATGCAGCGCGCTGCGGCAAACAGTGGATGGGGCCAAACTGCTCTTGCTGACATCATCGTCGTGGCCCCCCCCCCACCCCTTCAGTGCCCCAGTGATGCCAAACATGTCCCCAGACATCGGCCCGCAGCTCCTGGATGGCAACATATTTTTGTGTGACTATCTCAGTTACTTGGGGAGCCACAGCCCAGTCTGAATAATGTGTCCGGGTTGCAGGCAGACTGAAACCCGGACACATGATTCCAAACCTGGACTGTCCAGGTGAATCCTGGACAGGTGGCAACCCTAGTTGTCAACCTGCTACAGGAAGCGTATAATGAACAGCGCTTCTAGCAGCACCAAGAGGTCATCTGCCAGTACTGCAGCTGCAGATCTATTAATATTGAATAAATGAAACCACATTTCTGGTATCGCATGATCTGTCATCGCCGTGGATTTGAATTCTGTTCCCGACGTCTTTTTGTTTGCTGAAACAGTTGATATGACAGAAGCATCTGAAAATAACTGAGAGGGAGCAGATTGTTGTGCCGTGTAGGAGAATCTGTTCCTACAGGATTCCATTTCAGGGTCTGGGGCGCAGGTTTGCGTTGGCAGTTTTTTTGCATCTCATTGGCATTTGGTTCCTGGAAGATGAAATCGGATAGAGAATGGGGAGACTTCGCAAGAATACAAGACGAGAAATGAGCTGCTAATTATCACTCGCCCTTTACTTATCCGTACAAATCTGCATTTCTACATTTTATTTTCTAGGAGAAAGGATAGCATAATACCTGATAATGTTATATATTTCTATAAAGCAGGGCTGTCCAAAGGTTCTGAACAAAGGGCCAGTTTAGACTTCAGATTGTGACCAGTGGCAGTAGAAATTCCCCAGCATTAGTGGGGTAAATCATGCCTCAGGCTTGGTGGTCAGTGGGAGTAAAAAATGTACTTGGCACCCATGTTCAGTAAGAGGAGGAATAGTGCCCCATCATTGGTATTAGTAGGAGGAATAGTGCCCCATCATTGGTATTAGTGGGATAAATGGTATCCAATCACTGGTGTCATCTGGAGGAATAGTATCCCATCACTGGTGTCAGTGGGAGGAATAGTGCCCCATCACTGGTGTCAGTGCGAGGAATAGTGTCCCATCACTGGTGTCAGTGGGAGGAATAGTATCCCATCACTGGTGTCAGTGGGAGGAATAGTATCCCATCACTGGTGTCAGTGGGATTAATAGTGCCCCATCACTGGTGTCAGTGGGAAGAATAGTGCCCCATCATTGGTGTCAGTGGGAGGAATAGTGCCCCATCATTGGTGTCAGTGGGAAGAATAGTGCCCCATCACTGGTGTCAGTGGGAGGAATTGTGTCCCATCATTGGTATCAGTGGGAAGAATAGTGCCCCATCACTGGTGTCAGTGGGAGGAATTGTGTCCCATCATTGGTGTCAGTGGGAGGAATTGCTTCCCATCATTGGTGTCAGTGGGAAGAATAGTGCCCCATCACTGGTGTCAGTGGGAGGAATAGTGCCCCATCACTGGTGTCAGTGGGAGGAATAGTGCCCCATCACTGGTGTCAGTGGGAGGAATTGTGTCCCATCACTGGTGTCAGTGGGAGGAATTGTGTCCCATCACTGGTGTCAGTGGGAGGAATAGTGTTGTGTTAATGGGAGGATTTGTAATTCCACAATAGCTACAGGGCCAAAATATGCCTACACACGTGGAGGAAAATTTAGAAGCTCTGTAAAGGTTTTATTATTTTATGTGTCCCTATGAAGGGGATTTTGCACCCCTTCCTGTCCAAGTTATTGGTATCATAAAGAACAGAAACCGCATGCTAATCCTTTCTCTATTATCCACTTTAAACTGATGCCATGACCGCTGCCCCAGTTTTCCTGTGTCAGGCTGGCTTCTTTTTCTTGCTGCATCCCATGGAGCCACCCTTGCATGCAGATACTATAGTTGTGTCTGCCTACAATGTGTGCATCAATAGAAACACACAGCCCCATAGCTTATGATGGCAAGGCACACCCTTGCTCTTCCCTCTCCTCCCTCTCTTCTCCAAGCTAACAGACTGACTGCAGACCGCACTGTCCACTGTAACTCCTAAGGCCTCATAGACACATGACATTTTTTGACTGTTTTACAGCAGCTGTTTTCAGCTGCATATGTTTTTTTCTACAGTCAATAAACCCCCCCCCCCCCCATCATGTTATCCTATGTGTTCATACACACATGGGCTGTTATCAGCTGTTTTTAGCAGTGACATTTTTGAGCTGTAAAAAAAAAACACAAGACCAGAGGGTTCTTTTGTATGTTTTTCAGCTGTAAAAATGCTCAAACGATCAAAAACATTGATCCCCAACATTTTTGGACGTTTTAGACCAATTGAAAAAAAAATGAATGAATAATGCTGGCCCTTTAAAAATGGGCAAAAAAAAAAAGGCGGTAATATAATGCTGATAAAAGCTGAAAACATCCCTGATGTGCATGTGCTGGAGTAAGAATGTTCCCAATAGTTTACTGGGGAATAGTTAGTTTATTGTGCTCAATGTGTTAAGCTAAAAATGCTCAGGTTGAAGACCCATTAATGTGTGGCATAACATGTGTGCGATAAAGCTGTACAACAGCATAAACCCGGCCTCGGGGTAATTACAACACTAACTCCTGCTTATCACAATCTATATGACACCGCTGCTATCTGTGCTTACAACATGTATGGCATTTGTGCTGTGTATGTGTTTTAGGTGTATTACGTCTTTCTGTTTATTGTCCTCCTATAACAGAGATCAACAGTCTGCAGATTACACAGGAGGATGGTATAGAGGGGTGACTATGGATTGTAGTTCTTCTCTGCTATGGAAACACGGCATATATGGACCCTTGTGCTCTCCATGAACAGGGCAAAGGTAAGTGAATAAAGTCCAAAGAGATAACATTGTAATATACAGCTATGATTTGCAGTGCAGCATTCTGATCATCGGTGCTGAGCTGTGTGCCTTGTGGACCTCGGCATCCGTCTTAAATCCAGCAACAGACGCACATATTCTTCCAGATTTCCTGGCACTTGGGTGGCTGTGGTGAGTAGATTTGTGATCTTTTTGAACTCCAACTCGCATATACGTGCCCTATGCCGCATGTTTGCAATACGGTGTGCACAGGGGTGGGTGCTATATATGTACAGTGGGGAAAATAATTATTTGATCCCCTGTAGATTTTGTACGTTTGCCCACTTACAAAGAAATGAAGGGTCTATAATTTTATCATAGGTGTATTTTAAATGATAGAGACAGAATATCAACCAAAAATCCAGGAAAAAAAATGATACAAATGTTCTAAATTAAGTTGTAGTTCAGGGAGTAAAATAAGTATTTGATCCCCAAAACATGACTTGGTAGTCGGTGGAGAAACCCTTGTTGGCAAGCACAGAGGTCAGACATTTCTCGTAGTTGGTTACCAGGTTTGCCCATCTCAGGAGGGATTTTGGCGCACTCTTCTTTACAGATCTTCTCTAAATCCACTTTCGTGGGGAAAAAAAATACCAAATAAAGAAAAAATAATATAGCGTGTACAATTTTAATATTCATATTGTAATTGAATGTTGTTAAAAATTACCTTTCCTGTTCAATCTGCAGCTGCTGAAATTTTCTGAGAATGCATTGCAATATGGCTACCTGGAGTTGTTCCGTACACAGAGTGTGTACTGACCACTCCCCAGAAACCTAATTTCCTGCTTGTGTGATTGGCTCACCAGTCTGCCTAAGTCAGGTTTCAGGCATCCCCTGCAATAAAAATGTCATTTTTGGAGAGATACTTTTAATAGGAACACGTCTAAAGGGATGCAGGCCCAGTAGGTTTCCTTAGTAGTGCTCTGCAGCTGCAAACCTGACAGTAAATTATGAAACCACTCCCATTAGACCCACTCAGTACAGAGGCACAGAAAAACAAACAGGGATTTCTTCAAAATGACAAAAGGTAGGAATCTGCAACAAAGGCTTTAATAATCCTTGCAATGTACATCACCTGGGGGGAATGTTTTTTTTTTCTCAACAAAAGTGGAGTTACGATTTAAGGTTTCTTAGCTGTTGATTGACAACTCAAAGTTTCAGCTCCTTCTATAAATTTTCTATAGGATTAAGGTCTGGAGACTGGCTAGGCCACTCCATGACCTTCTTGTGCCACTCCTTTGTTGCCTTGGTGGTATGTTTTGGGTCGTTGTTATGCTGGAAGACCCATCCATGACCCATCTTCAGTGTTCTGGCTGAGTGAAGAAGGTTCTCATCCAAGATTTTACCATACATGGCCCCGTTCATTGACCCCCTCAGTGCGGCAAAGTCAGCCTGTACCTTTATCAGAGAAACAGCCCCAAAGCACCATGTTTCCACCTCTGTGCTTGACTGTAGAGATGGTGTTCTTAGGGTCATAGTCAGCATTTTTCTTCCTCACACAGCGAGTCGCGTTAATGCCAAAGAGCTCAATTTTGGTCTCATCTGACCTCAGCACTTTCTCCCAATCCTTCTCTGAATCATTTAGATGTCCATTGGCAAACTTCAGACTGGTCTGTACATGTGCCTTCTTAAGGAGAGGGACCTTGCGGGCGCTGCAGGATTTCCATCCATGACAACATATTGTGTTGCCAATGGTTTGTTTGGTGACTGTTGTGCCAACTTCCTTGAGACCATTCACAAGCTCCTCCTGTGTAGTTCTGGGCTGATCCCTCACTTTTCTTATAATCATCCTTATCCCATGAGGAGAAACCTTGCATGGAGCTCCAGACTGAGGGCGATTGATGGTTATTTTGTGTTTCTTCCATTTGCAAATAATCACTCCAACAGTTGTCTCCTTCTCACCAGTCCCCAAGCTTATTGCTGATGGTCTTTTAGCCCATTCCAGCCTTGTGCAGGTCTACAATATTGTCCCTGGAATCCTTTGACAGCTCTTTGGTCTTCTCCATGATGGTGAGGTTTGAATGGAAGAAAGATTCTGCAGACAGGGGTCTTATATACACATAATGAGTTGTCGTTAGGAGCACCTCCTTAAATTGACAGGACTAATCTGTGTACCACATGAGCACCTACTGTAGTCCGCCTGTGGGAGGCAGAATTATTGTTGGTTGGTAGGGAATCAAATAATTATTTTACTCCCTGAACTGCAACTCCATTTATAATATTTGTATAGTGTTTTTTCTGGACGTTTGGTTGATATTCTTTCTCTAGCATTTAAAATACACCTAAGATAAAATTATAGACCCTTCATTTCTTTGTAAGTGGGCAAACTTACAAAATCTACAGGGGATCAAATAATAATTTTCCCTACTGTATGGTGCAGGCAGGGCAGTTCACTGAAACAGTGGCCTGGGGGGGGGGGGGGGGCTGTAACTGTTTCTTTAACCTCCTTAATGTTGCCTCCCAGCAGCCCTTTAAGTGGGCTTTAAAGAGGAAGTAAATAAAATGGAACTTCAGCCATTTTTTCATTGTTCTATCTATTAAATCTTTTGCCCTTGTTGTTTTAACTTTGGATAGTAAAACTTTTTTTTTTTTATGCCAGTAAATACCTTATACAGCCCACTTCCTGTTTCTTATCTGGTAAAATGCCTCGGCGCTTGACATCATGCAGAGCTCTCTCTCACTCTCGTGAAAGTTTGCCAGGAAGGGGGGGTGGTGATTCATAAGCGGGCCAATGAGAGCTGCAGATCTGGAGGTGTGTATCTGTGTAAATCCAGGAACAGGCAGCAGCTTCAGCTGCCCACAGTTAAAATGGATGATGCAGCCAGACTCAGTGGATGGAGATTTCTGCAGCATATTTGGCAAGTACAGAATCACAGTATATATAAAATAATATGCAAAGTGGTTAGAGGGAAGCTTCAGAATGGCAAAGATGTTTTTATTACAAATTATGTGAGCAGACTGCAGTTCCTCTTTAAGTTTTTCATATAGGTAGTGTAAATATCTCCTGAACGTGTACCGTTTAGGAGATATTTACTGTCCTAGCAGCCAGTTATGTAACTGGCACATGCACTCTGAAAGAACGGGCGCCCGTGCCGTTTCTTCAGCGCGGTGTGCCTTGACTGGTGATTCCCTCGCACGCGCAGGAGTGACATCACGGCTCCGGCCAGTCACATAGCCGGAGCCACAAACCCGGAAGGAAGACCTGGTATAGGTGGGCGCCATCTCCAGCAATGACAATGCATCTCTGGAAGGCTTCAACTTGAGGTAAGTTTCACATAATGTCCTAGTATGGTATGCATACTAGCACATTATGCCTTTGGCTTGCAGGTAAGCCAAAAACAAAAGTGCAGCAGTTTACAACGTAATGTGTTTAACAGCTGGCTGAACAAAAAAACTGAACCGACTTCCCCATCCAAGCATTCGAGGTGGATGGGGAAATCCTCCCTGCTGTGTTATTGTGTTCTGACAGCAGTCAGAATTCATTGATCAGCCTGCAGTTGATTGGCTGCATGCCCTGACTGAGCGAAATATACCAAGAAGCCTGTTCATTAAAAGTCGATTGCTATAACCGTACGAATTTCGATCCATATATGGTCAGCTTTATCCTTCTTTCACTTTACCCACATGCCGACCACCCGCCGCAGGTAAGGTGACTTGGCTGCGCAAATCGCCGTAGGTGTACGTCGGTCCGTGCATGTAAGATTGCGGGGGCGCACACCGCCGGCAGCGCACCCGTAGGTCTGGCGCACTCTGTCTGCTGGCCGCCCGCAATCGCTGTACACAGAGGCAGAACGGGGATCTGCCTATGTAAACAAGGCGGATCCCTGTTCTGACAGGGGACATCTCAAAGATCTGCTGTTCCCAGCGATCGGGAACAGTGATCTCTGTGATGTCTCAGGCAGCCCCCCCCCTACAGTTAGAACACACCCAGGGAACACCATTAACCCCTTGATCGCCCCCTAGTGCTAACGCCTTCCTTGCCAGTCTCATTAATACATTGAGCAGTGAATTTTTATAGCACTGATCAATGTAATAATGTCACTAGTCCCCAAAAATGTCACACTCCAGGTAAAAAAAGATCGCCACCATTACCAGTAAAAACAATAAAAAAAAAAAATTCCCTGAATCTATCCCCTATTTTTTAGACCCCATAGCTTTTGTGCAAACCAATCAATATACGCCTATTGCGATTTTTTTTTTTTTTTTTTTTTTTTTTTTTTTTCACCAAAAATATGTAAAAGAATATATATTGGCCTAAACTGATAAATACGTTTTTTTTTTTTTGTTTGTTTTTTTTTAAATTGTCAGCCTTTTTTTGTTTATCGCAAAAAATAAAAACAGCAGAGGTAATCAAATACCACCAAAAGAAAGCTCTATTTGTGGGAAAAATAGAACATCAATTTTATTTGGGTACAAGGTCGCACAACCGCGCAATTGTCAGTTAAAGCGACGCAGTGCCGTGTTGCAAAAAATGGCCTGGTCATTAAGGGGGTAAATCCTTCCAGGTCTGAAGTGGTTAAGTACATCACATATAAAGCACGGGATACAATGCATAGGAAGCTGACAATGTAAATAAATGGTGATGCGGCCATGATTTTTTTTCTATATTTTTTTTTTTTTTTTTTTTTTT
>BLSH010502083.1:846792-872059 GCA_018402905.1 Glandirana rugosa
TCGGACAGTCACGAGTCTGGTATGCGGCGGTGACTTAGTTTAAAAACAGTGTACATTTCTATGTTATTTTATAAATGTTTTTTCACTCCCCACATGAGTGAAAACACTGTATGACATTTATTACATGTCCCGTGATATAGTATGTTTTGTCTTGGACTTCTTAAACGTGAAATTCTTGTTTTGCGCAATCCTACCCTATAAGGTCTACAGTGTAGGACATGACCCCTCTTGAAGGCCCACTACAACACAGGCCACAAACCTCGACATAGATCCGTCTCGTCGTGAGGGAGTAAGTATTTTTTTATTGTATCTTTACATGTGACAAAAATTTGATTCAGTGGCGGCGTATGGTCTGAGCACTGACAGGCTGACCCCCCCCACCCCCCACCCCTTCAACCTCTGCAGCAATGCTGGCAGCACTCATACATCTATTTCCCAAAGACATCCTCTGGATATTACGCTCATCTTCTTTGGTCGACCATGGCGAGGCCTGTTCTGAGTGGAGCCTGTCCTGTTAAACTACTGTATGGTCTTGGCCACCTGGCTGCAGCTCTGTTTCAGGGCCTTGCCAATCTTATAGCCTAGGCCATCTTTATGTATAGCAACAATTCTTTTTTTCAGATCCTCAGAGAGTTCTTTGCCATGAGGTGCCATGCTGAACTTCCAGTGACCAGTATGAGAGAAAGTGAGAGTGATAACACCAAATTTAACACACCTGCTCCCCATTCCCCTGAGACCTTCTAACACTGAGTCACATGACATCGGGGAGGCAAAATGGCTAATTGGGCCCAATTTTGACATTTTCACTTAGGGGTGTACTCACTTTTATTGCCAGCAGTTTAGACATTAATGGCTGTGTGTTGAGTTATTTTGAGGGGACAGCAAATTTACACTGTTATACAAGCTGTACACTCACTACTTTACATTGTAGCAAAGTGTCATTTCTTCAGTGTTGTCACATGAAAAGATAGAATAAAATATTTACAAAAATGTGAGGGGTGTACTCACTTTTGTGAGATACTGTATATTCATTTGCATTTTTTTAAACGCTGCCAAGAGTATATAGTTGATGCTTAAATAGAAATGTTTTTTTCTTTCAATATATATTTATTAATTTTCAAAGAAAAAACAAAATACAGAATACAACAAATTACAACAAAACTTCATGCAAAAAAAATTAAAAATCCAAAAAAAAAAATCCCCACACAAATTTGCCTGTCTTTTACTCTCACATTATTCACCACTTCCTTATTATATACTTAATTTATAGATCCTTCATTGTGAATGATCATTGACCTCTAACCAAAAAATCCTGTAGTCTAAAAGAATCTTTAAATGATATCCACGGTAACCATACCTTATTAAACGATACGGTCCTATCCTTATAGTGCTTTTCCAAATGTTTTTGTATATAGCTTTCAATGGTTTACTTAACAAACTAAAGATAAGTTCATTGTTGGGTTTTACATACACTTTAACTATGAGTTTAGGCATAAAGATGATCAGCTTTCCGCCAATCCCTAGATAGCAGACGTGCAACTCTGTGTAAAAAAAAATCAACTTTCTTTTTCATACATCACAGGACACAGAGCAGGCTATATAATCATTACTTGCTGGGTTATACGCCACCTATAGGTGAATGGACACTGGCAAATAAAACAAAACAGACAGGAAGTCCTCCCTCCTATATAACCCCTCCCATACAGTTAGTACCTTGGTTTTTTCGCCAGTGTCTGAAGAGGTGGATGGTCACTTCTAGAGCTCAGTATGAGCTTCCATGCTGCAACCCGGACAGGTTCTTGCAAATCATGGACAACTTCTCTAATCTGATCCAGTTCAAACATCTTTTAGCTAAGATAAATGGTACCCGAGCCTCGCGAAGAAGACAGAAGAATCTGTGAGGTTTGCCTGTAATGCGACTATATTTTGCGCTGGACCCTGCATATTGGTAAGCCTGGGACTCCGGAACCAAGGCACGCCTGTAGGGTGCTGTACAGTTCCAAGGGAGTGGACCCTCATGAAATGGGTACCCGGTCCTTGAAGGTCCTTGGTGACAGAGGGGTGAAGATTGCAGCTTGCTCCAGGTCCTGCGGCGGGAATGGTATGTAATCCCTTTGGGAATAAGGCCCAGCTTATCTCCTGCTTTGTCCTATAGGGCCTGTGTTTTTCTTTGTCTCCACCGGGGGGGGGGGGGGCTGGGTGCTTTCTGGGGAGGTAATGCCTGTGCTCTCTCAGGTATCCACTGGGGAAGCTGTGTCCTGGTCACATCTCTGGTTTTCTGCTCCATACAAAGCTTAATGGACGTCTCTCGGCCGCGCTCGCGCCGTTGGCGGTGTTATCAGGAAGTCACCGGCATTCAGCATGGCGGTTCAACAGCGTTGCATACAGGCGACTGATGATGCGCTCAGGACACAGAGCAGGCTATTCCTTCTGGGGGGCATGTGATTTCGGTGGTGGGGGCAGCTGGCGGTCAGGCAGAGCGGGAGGCAGTGTTGGGGGATAGACTTGAAGGAGCTAGTGCACCAAAGTAAGCCATGGCTTCCAGGAAGTGCAGTGGGGGGAGTGCTGAACCTAGGAGCCTGGGGGTTTCACCAAAAGCAGCCTCAGATGGGGCTAGTCGGGTCCCTGCTGCTATAGCCTCTCCTGAGAGACCAGAGGCGAACAGCCAGTCTGAGCCAATGCGCCTGTCTGGTATTGTAGCTACTGCCTCATCTTCCTCCTTGTCTTATGTTACTAAAGAGGACCTGTCATCAGTTCCAGCAGGCTTAGAAAGCAAGATTGCTGGTATGATTGCATCTGTTACACAGGGTAACAAGAAGCGTGACCGGTCTCCATCCCCTGACCCTCCTGTGCTGGAGCAGGAATGGATGGATGAGGAGGAGGAGGTAGTGGTGGATGAGCTGGCTGAGATACAGGCAGAGGGATCTGCTTCAGATGAGTCGGTGGAGGCCCAAGAGTCATCAGCTTCTCAGTCACAGAAGCTGCTCGTCCATGCATTGACAAAAGATACATGCAGCTTTTAGGCTACCCCCCAGTGGAGGTTACTGAAACTTCTTACTCCTCCCTCGGGTCATTAAAACCCCCTCAGGGAACTCAGGATTTCCCTTTCACCCCCTTCTGGAGCAGGTGGTGTACTGGGAGCACCCAGATTGTTTATTCCTCCCAAGAGGTTTTCCTTGATATACCCTATGGAGGAAAAGTTTTTGAAAAGGTGGGGGGTACCAACTGTCGATGCGGCAGTTTCATCCCTTAGGAAAACCTTCAACTGCCCAGTGGATAAGGCGCAGGGGTTTAAGGATCATCAAGATAGGAAGCTGGAGTCCTTATTAAAGGCCTCCTTTGCCTTGGCAGGCTCCACTATTTAGCCTGCCGTCGTGGCGATTGGTGTGTGTCAGGCCAGGTAAGGAGGATCCAGAGGAGGAACCTCTGGATTTATCTCAGGCCTTATGTTTTGCTGTGGATGCTTTTAAGGACTCCATACAGCAGGTCTTGCGGATGGCTCTCTTATCTATGCATATGCGCAGGATTTTGTGGCTAAAGAGCTGGTTGGCTGAACTTCCCTGTAAAAGGTTGCTGGCAGGATTTCCCTTTCATGGCGAACGCCTTTTTGGGGAAGACCTTGACAAGTATATGCAGAAGATTTCTGGAGGTAAGCGCACGCTCCTGCCGGTGAAGAAGTCAGCTAATAGGTCTTCCTTTTTAAGCCTTCAGCTTCTGGCCCCTCGGGATTTACAGGCCCTAGACCAGGGGTGGCGAACAAGTTAGACACAAGGAGCCAAAATTTTAAACTGTGAGAGTCAGAGAGCCACACCACGCAGTGACGAAGCGGCGCGATGCGGCGGGAAGCGGCGCGATGCGGCGCTCGAGGCGATCTCAAGGCGGCTTGCGAGGAGACTTCTATCATAGAAGTCAATGCAAGCTGCCTGAGATCGCCCTGAGAGAAACATGAAACTTGGCAAAGAGCCACAGTATATACAAAATATAATAAGAGGCAAAGAGCCGCATTCATTATGGCCGGGAGCCGCATGCGGCTCGAGAGCCGCGTGTTCGCCACCCCTGCCCTAGACAATCTGGACGGCCCCAAGGACCTGGAACCTTGGGATAACAGCAGGGCCAGGGACAAAAGAAGCCTTGGACCCAAAGACCCACCAAGCCTTCCTTGTGAAGGCTTCACTCCCGCGGGTGGGGGGGAAGGCTGTTACACTTTGCAGGTGTATGGGAAGCGCTCATTCAGGACAGGTGGATAGTCTCCCTAGTGTCTCGAGGATACAAGCTGGAGTTTTAAGCTTGGCCCCCTCTGAGGTTTTTAAGATCCAGGGTTCCTATGGATCTTGTAAAGAGGGGGGTGGTTGTTCCAGGCACTAAGACACTTGAGCTTGCAAGGTGTAATTGTGCAGGTGCCAGCAGCCAAGACGGGCACATGTTTCTACTTGGTTACATACTTACATAGTAAACGAGGTTGAAAAAAGACACAAGTCCATCAAGTCCAACCTATGTGTGTGTTTTTAATATCAGTATTAAATTGTATACCCCTCAATGTTGTGGTCCCTTAGGTGTGCATCTAATCATTTTTTAAATTATCTAGACTCCCAGCAGAGACTACTGTTTGTGGAAGAGAATTCCACATCCTCACTGCTCTTACCGCAAAGAACCCTCTATGCTTTTTAAGGTTAAACCACCTTTCTTCTATTTTTAGTGAATGGCCGTGTGTCTTTGTGTGCTCCCTTGCATGGAATAGTTTTGTTAACCACTGTGGGGTCCCCAGTACAGTATTTGTACATTGAAATCATATCCCCTCTTAAGCGTCTCTTCTCCAGAGAGAATAAGTTCAGTGCTTGTAATCTTTCCTCATAACTAAGGTCCTCCAATCCCTTAATAAGCTTTGTGGCCCTTCTCTGTACCCTTATCAATACCAGGACATCCTTCCTGAGGACTGGTGCCCAGAATTGGACGGCATATTCCAGGTGCGGCCTCACCCAGAGACTTGTATAGTGGGAGAATTATTGATTTATCCCTGGAGTTGATCCCTTTCCTGATGCATGCCAACGCTTTGTTTGCAGCAGCTTGGCATTGCATGCCACTGCTGAGCCTGTTTTCCACTAGGACTCCTAGGTCTTTTTCCATTCTAGATTCCCCCAGAGGCTCTCCCCCTAGCGAGTAGTTTGCTTTTTTGTTCTTGGTACCCAAATGCATTATCTTAAATTTTTCTACGTTAAATCTCATCTGCCACTTGTCTGCCCACCCCATTAATTTATTCAGATCTTCTTGGAAGGTTTCCACATCCTGTGGAGAGTTTATTGCTCTGCTTAGCTTGGTATCATCTGCAAATATTGAGATTGAGCTCTTCACCCCGTCTTCCAAGTCGTTTATGAATAAATTGAATAGGATTGGTCCCAGGACAGAACCTTGGGGAACTCCACTTTCTACACCAGACCATTCTGAGTACTCCCCATTTATCACCACCCTCTGGACTCGCCAGTTTTAAATCCAGGTGCTCACCCTTTGATCCATGTTGAGGGACCTTAGTTTGTACAGTAAACGTTTATGGGGAACTGTATCAATGCATTGGTTTGGCAAGAACAGCCCTTCATGAACCCATGCTGATTACCACTAATGATACCATTCTCGTTACAATAATCTTGTATGTAATCCCTTATTGTTCCCTTCAAGAGCTTGCCAATTATTGATGTTAAGCTAACTGGTCTGTAGTTTCCAGGGATATATCTTGGTCCTTTTTATATATTGGTACTACATTGGCTTTCTTCCAATCAGCTGGTATAATACCAGTCAGAAAACTGCTCTTAAAGATTAGGTACAAGGGTCTGGCAATAACTTGGCTAAGTTCCTTAAGGACCCTCGGGTGTAAGCCATCTGGTCCCGGTGACTTATTAGTGTTCAGTTTTTCAAGCCTATTTCTGATTTTATCCTCAGTTAGCCATGAGGGTACTTCCCGTGATGTGCCGTGAGGATCAGCATTGTAGTTCTAAATAATTGAGCCCCCTGTTTCCTTCGTGAATACTGAGGAGAAAAAGCAGTTTAACACCTTTGCCATTTCTCCATCCTTTGCAACCAGATTACCTTCATTATTCTTTATGGGGCCAGTATGATCTGACCTCCCTCTCTTACTGTTTATATACTTAAAGAATTTCTTGGTATTCCTTTTACTCTCCTCTGCTATGTATCTTTCATGTTCTATCTTAGCTGCTCTGATTGCACCTTTGCATTCCTTATTGTGTGTTTTATAAATATGAAAATCTGATATGATCCCCTCAGCCTTGTATTTTTTGAAGGCCTTCTCCTTTGCTTTTATGTGTGCCTTTTATGTCGGAGTTAAGCCATCCTGGTCTTTGGTTAGCTCTTTTAAATTTATTTCCCGTTAGGATACACTGGCTAATACCTTTGTTTAGTATGTTCTTGAAGCACTCCCATTTTTTTTTGCCGTCAATAGAAATCAAGGACGCATACTTGCATGTGACAATTTTCCTACCTCATCAGAGGTTTTTGCGTTTTGCGATAGAGGAACGGCACTACCAGTTTGTAGCCCTGCCGTTCGGAATCTCAACAGCCCCCCTGGTCTTCACAAAGTTGCTAGCTCCAGTTTTGGGCCTTTTGAGGTCAAGGGGGGTCTTGATATTAGGCTAACTGGACGATCTCTTGCTCAGGGATCAGTCCCGGGAGAGGCTTGAACGGAATGTGGCCTTAATGGTCCAGGTTCTGAAAAGCCTGGGATGGATCATAAATTTGGGCAAGTCCTCCCTAGAACCAGTCCAGTCCATGGAATATCTGGGACTGTGGTTGGACACTATGCAGGCAAATATTTTCTTCCCTCTGAGACAGGTCAGCGAACTCAGGGCTTTGGTGAGCCGAGTGAAGGAAGAAAGACATCCTTCAGTTCGGCTCTGTATGAGCCTCTTGGGCAAGATAATATCTTATGCCCAATTCCATTCCAGGGTCATCCAGTGCAACATCTTGGCAGAATGGAACGGGGAGGTTCAAACACTGGATTACGATATGGCCTTGCCTCCCAGGTCACGGCGGAGTCTCAATTGGTGGCTAGTACACCGGATCTTGACTCAGGGGAGGTCTTTCCTTCCAGTGTTCTGGAAGATTTTGACCACGGACGCCAGCCTTACGGATTGGGGTGCGGTCATGGAGGACTCCACAGTCCAAGAAAGGTGGTCCCGCAGGGAGCAAGGATTGCCCATCAACATCCTGGAGCTGTGTGCCATTTGGCTAGCTCTGATATGTTGGACATCCAGGTTGCAGGGTTACCCAGTAAGGGTGAAGACCAACAATGTCACAGCAGTAGCCTACATCAACCACCAGGGTGGCAAAAGGAGTCGGTTGACACACAAAGAGGTCTGTCTACTGCTCATGTGGTTGAAAGAGCATATGCCAAGTCTCTCCGCAGTCCGGGGGTAGAGAATTGGAAGGCAGACTACCTCAGTCGCCAGAAGATACTCCCAAGGGAATGGTCTCTGCATTCCGAAGTTTTTTGGGAAATATGACGACAGTGGGGGATGCCAGAGGTGGATCTGCTGACGTCCCGATTCAACAACAGGATCCAACGGTTTGTTTCCAGGGCAAGGGATCCCCTCGCCATTGGAGTGGACGCCCTGGTAATTCCATGGGTCCAGCTTTCTTTTATGTGCCCCCCCCCCCCCCAGTCTTTCTACTACCTAATCTCTTGTGCAGAATACAGGAGCAGATGGTGACAGTTATTCTAGTAATGCCGGCTTGGCCCAGAGGAGCCAGGTACCCGGAGATAATAAAGTTGGCAGCGGACGGACCTTGGCGGCTTACGGTCTGCCCCGACCTGCCCTCTCAGGGTCCTATATTTCACCCAAATTTACCTTTACCTGCGCTAAGTTTGACGGCATGGCTGTCTTGAGAGATCGTGGGGTCTCGGGGGCTGCGCTGTGTACCCTTATGAACGCCGGGAAGCTGGCCACCAGAAAGATTTACCACAGGGTCTGGAAGGCTTACATTGGGTGGTGTGAAGCCAGGAAATGGCATCAACGCAAATATACAATAGATAGAATTCTAGCTTTCCTTCAGGCTGGAGTAGACAGGAAGTTGACTTGGACTACAATCAAGGGGCAAGTTTCAGCCTTGTCAGTGTTTTTCCAGAGGCCTCTGGCTTCACACTCCTTGATCAAGACTTTTCTTCAGGGGGTAACCCATTTGTTGCCTCCTGTCAGATGTCCTCCTTGTCCGTGGGACTTGAATTGAGTATTGTCAGTGCTGCAGAAGCAGCCTTTTGAGCCTATTAGGGAATTTCCGTTGGTTCGGCAGTTAGTCTTCCTTTTTGCTATTACCTCAGCAAGGAGCGTTTCGGAGTTGGCAGCTCTATTTTGTAAGGAGCCATACTTAAGATTGCATCAGGATAAGGTGGTCCTGCGCCCCCTTCCGTCTTTTTTTACCTAAGGTGATGTCGGATTTTTATCTCAATCAAGATATTGTCCTACCTTCCTTTTTTTTTTTTTTTTGTTTTTTTTTTTTTTTTTCTCGCCCTACCTCTCCGCGGGAGAGACAGTTGCACTCTCTGGATGTGGTTCGGGCTGTTAAGATGTATCTGTAGAGGTCCACAGACATCAGAAAGACTGATGCCATTTTTTGTTTTTTCCGGAGGGTCCTAAGAAGGGTCAGGCGGCGTCCAAAACAGCCATTTCGCTATGGATCAGCCAGTTGATCACTCAAACCTACTGCTTGAAGGGGGGAGGGGGCACTCCCCTTCAGGGTAAGAGCCCACTCCACCAGGAGGGTTGGGACCTCCTGGGCTTTCTGCCATCAGCTGTCTGTGGCACAGATTTGTAAGGCTGCTACATGGTCCTCAGTGCACACATTCACAAGGTTCTATCAAGTGGATTTTAGAGCAGCAGAGGATACGGTGCTTGGCCGCAGTGTTTTAAGCGCTGCTGTATAATTAAGATTGTATCTCCCTCCCCTCAGGTTATTGCTCTGGCATGTCCCAGTAAGTAATGATTATATAGCCTGCTGTCCCGTGATGTACGAAAAAGAAAATTGGATTTTTATACATACTTACCTGTAAAATCTACACAGAGGTCCACCCCCTTTCTGTTTTCTTTGGTTCATTGCTTGCTACAAAACGGAGGTACTTCCTGTATGGCAGGGGTTATATAGGAGGGGGGACTTCCTGTCTGTTTTTTTTGCCAGTATCCATTCACCTATAGGTGGCATATAACCCAGTAAGTAATAATTATATAGCCTGCTCTGTGATCCCGTGATGTACTCAAAGAAATGGATTTTACAAATATGTATATATGTATCAAAAAATCTAATGTTTCCTTCAGAAGCTGGATGTGTAGAACTGCAGTGTGTGCCAATTTGCAGTATGTCTCCTGGGATAAATTGACATCAGCTTTTCTTTCCTGATTGGCTGAATTTTTTTTTTTTTCTGGCTGTCCTATGCTCATTTTTCCAGCTGCACCCCTGATGGCATGCTGTAGCACATGCGTATCATCAGGAGCTGGCTGCAAGAGCCAGGAAGGGACGTCCTACTGAGCCATTTCTCATATGTAGCCATGAAATAATAAAGGCAAACCATAGTGCTCTCTGCTACAAACATTTATTAAAACTACATACAGGGATTAAAAATGTGCAAAACGCGCATATCATCAATATAAAAGAGAAGAAACTTCCTGAATGGCAGCACCTCACACCTGTACGCGTTACGCTCGATGAGCTTCTTCAGCAGGTGGGCCTTTTGTTGGCTACATATGAGTAATCGCAATTCCATGAGGAAGTCGTGGTATCTAGGGACAGTAGGAGGAAGAGCCATTTGCCGATGTCAGTCAGAGAGGCATTGTGCCAGGTGTATGAGACTCTGTAGTGGGGTCAATACTCTGACGTGAGCAGGCATTGTAGCCAATGGTGGAGGTCACTGAAGTCACTGGATATTATGGTGACACTATGAGGTTGATTTACTAAACTCCAATAGACTACGCACTTTGCAAAGTGCAATTGCACTCTCCAAGTGCAGTTGCTCCAGAGCTTAGTAGACGAGCCAATGGTGGAGGTCACTGAAGTCCCTGGATATTATGGTGACACTATGAATTACCACTTACAGCTGCACAATGGTGGAATTTTTTTCACTATTTTGGAGTTTAATGAACTTTTTGTTTTTATCTTGGGTTGTGCTACACCAGTTTTTGGTTATTAACCACCAAAAGAAAGCTCTATTTGTGGGAAAAAAGGGACATCAATTTTGTTTGGGTACAGCGTCGCATGACCACGCAATTGTCAGTTAAAGCAACGCAGTGCCCAGTTGCAAAAAATTGCCTGATAATTAAGGGAGTAAAACCTTCCGGGCTGAAGTTGCTTATGTTCATGGCTGAGGCACAGGTGCACTTTAAGTTCAGACACATCCAGCCAATCAGTTGCTCTACCTTAAAATTGATTCCCCTTTAACAGATTTCCCCCTGCCCCCTAGATTGGCTTTGCATGGGTGCTGGAGACTGAAGGCACCCTAGAGCTCTGTTGGGTAAGGAATTGGCAGCTTTATGCATTAGATGTCATAGGACAGCGGGATGCTGGAAATTAGCTTACATTTAGTGCAGACTTTAGTTCCGCTTTAATGCATTCTTGGGCAGCTCTGGCAGAGAACTGCCTGTCCTCTAGTATTGCGTGGGATGTATCGGAAATGCATCCATTGCGTTCTATCTCGTCTGTCTCCGCGCCACTTAGCAAGAGAGCTATTATAAGCCACAATGTATGTCACACGTCCATTGTTTCCTCCTGTTTGTGGCTATATTCTTTTTTTTTTCAGCTGTTATCTAGGGAATGCTGAGTTGGGGAATCACCAGTGATTGGGCTATTAATAGCCCCCATTATAGTATCTTCTCCCCCACCCTCTCATTTAAGTGCAGTAAGTGATTCACAAGAGTTTCCATCTTAGCACTAACTGAGTCATTAATGCTCTCTTTGTATTCATGGAAATTGTTTCCCAGTAGTATTTAATGTCTGTGATCTTCTCTCTCTCTGCACTTTTCTCACTTTAGGTTATTGAAGCAATTTACTGGCTGGCCTGTGCCAGAGCTGCAGGGGGTGCTGAGGTCCACCTGGCACAGTAATCCTTATGTCCGGGGCTCCTATACCAATGTGCCCGTTGGAGTGGATGCCGTGAAGGAGCAGACAGCACTGGCAGAGCCGCTTCCGTCCACCCACCATAAAAAGGGGCTGCGGGTAGGTATTGGCCGGGGTTATGTTCACCACTCCGCTTTAGTGCTTTTAAAATTTGAAATCTCTCCAAAGTCCCCGCTTAGACAGGAATAAGTGTCTACACTGGAAGATTTCTTCTCTATTCTAGTTCTGGTGCCAGCTCTAAATCTGGGGTTTCCCCTTAGGACCTGGTGACGGCAGTCAACAGGACAAATACAGAGGATGAATCTCTCTTATGGGGACACACATGACAGGGGTTCTAACTCTTACCTACACCAGTGTTTCTCAACCATGTTTTTAGTCAAGGACAATCTCGAGGCACCCTTTAACAATTATGGAGGCACCCCATTCTAAAATGTTAAACCATTCTAATAGTTTTACATAATGCAGCAAACTCCACAAGTCCAAGTAGGACACCCAACGTTAGAGGTGATTTATTTTTCCTAAACAAATACACTTTTTTGCAATCTGGTACTGACTAGTATACCAATGTTTCTCTTCTCCCTCGCTCAACTAATGTGACTGCAATGCTGGAGAGGGGCAGGGGAGGGTCAAAAAAAGGATGCTATGCAGGCAACTGACATCCTCCTCATCAACTGATGATGCCATTGGTCATTAGTACCCCAGTGGTTAGAAGGTTGTAATGGTGCACCATGAAAACCTTATTGTAACCAAAAAGGGAGCTTTCATCCACACGATGGTTTGTATGAAATTTTTGGGCAATTTTTAGGCATTTTGACAAGGCACCCCTGAAGAAACCTCAAGGCACCCTGGTTGAAAAAGGCTGCCCTACACCATCTAGAGAAACTAAAACAAAAGGAAGGCACACACACCTAGTGCATTACCAGAGACATTTAATAATGTTGGCAAATGTTTAAAAGTGGATACTCACAGAGTGGCAACTCTCAATGAGCCATACAGATATACAAGGTAGTAAGGTGCAGACACAGCAAAGGATAAAACCTGATGTGTTTCAGGGGCGTACCCCCTTCTTCAGAGCTAAGCCCTACACCATCCAAAACATTACGAAATACTATACTATATATAGTATATACTTTAAACGCTTGTCGATGTACGGCGGCAAGGCGGCTCTCCTGCACTGGATCACCTACCTAGTATGTGATCCAGCACTTCCGGGTAGGGGGTTGGTGTGCATAGCGCCACAGCGGTGCTGTGATTAGACACAGCACAAGACGATCAATGGGTACTGGCCAATGGATGTCCACTGGCACCCGCTGATCGGCAAGGAGAGACACAGAACGGAGCTCTGCCTGTGTAAACAAGGCAGAGCTACTTTCTTTCAACAGGGATCTGATGGATTTTTATTGCCCTGCGATCCCTTGGTAGAAATAGCAGACATTGTGTACACAAACACTGGCTAGGCACAATTAACCCTTTGATCGCCCTAGATATTTAACCCCTTCCCAGCCAGTGTCATTAGTACAGTGACAGTGCATATTTTTAGCAGTGATCACTGTATTAGTGTCACTGGTTCCCACAAAGTGTCAGTTGGTGTCAGATTGTCCACCGCAATATCCCAGTCCCGCCATAAGTTGCTGATCACAGCCATTACTAGTTTAAAAAAGAAAAGATTCCAGTATATATCCCATGGTTTGTAGATAAATTTTGCGCTAGCCAATCAATATACACTTCTTGGGATTTTTATTTACCAAAAACATGTAGCAGAATACATATTGGCCTAAATTTATGAACAAATTTGATTTTTTAAAACATTTTATTGGATATGTTTTATAGCAGAAAGCAAAAAATATTATTTTGTTTTTTTTTTCAAAATTGTCTGTCTTTTTTTTTTTTTTGCGCAAAAAAAAAAAAAAAAGCAGAGGTGATCAAATGCCACCAAAAGAAAGCTCTATTTGTGGAAAAAAAGGACATAAATCTCATTTGGGTACAGCCAGGGCCGGCGCCACCATAAGGCTGCTCAAGCCGCCGCCTGAGGGCGCCAGGGTGGTGGGGGCGGTAAATTCCCCTAAGTTAGGTGATCCAGTCACCCAGCAGGGGCCCGCTAGCACATCTCCCCGCCTCGCAATCCGAGCAGAGATCACAGCCACTATATCCGCTCTGCACGGGACCCGGCATCTGTCACCGCCCACCGGCCGCCTTTCACAGTCTTGCACACACTGTAGAGCAGACTGACCCCACCCCCTGCTCCCTCGGCTCTGATGTATGCGATGCACACTGTGTAGGGGGATAGGATTTGGATTGGGACAGGACAAGGAAGGAGAGGGGGGGAGGTGAGCTTACTTGCAGTGATTGGGGGGATAACATGATATTGAATGTCCTAGGAGGTGCCTTGGGAGGGGGGAGCAATTGTGCTAGGAGGGGTTTGAATATGAAATCTGCCCCCCCAGTACAAGTCCTCTCTCCTCCAAAGGCACTCCCTGGGACATAAATTATCATGTTAACCCCCCCCCCCCCAATCAAAGAGATGCTGGCTGCTGCGGGGGCAAACATGGTATCCTGTGCACCCTGCTAGAGATGTGGGGTCCCAGGTGCCCACATTAGTGCCTCCCTGCCTGGCAAGCCATAGGTCAGTTCACACCATGAACCACACAGGAACACACTGTGTGTTCCTGTGTGATTCACATGCGTTACAGGTGCAGAACATAATTTCAGCCCATTCATTTGAGTGGGCTGAAATCATGCCAGATTGCACCAAATTATAAAACCAGGAACCAGATCACATGGTACTATTGTACCATACAATCCGGTGCATGCAAGCGCATTACATTTGCAACCTGCGTTTGGGATGTCATTAAGTTAATATTGATACCCATTGCAGATCGCAACTGCAGTGCTTTTATTATTTCTGGAAAGTCCCACAAATGGGAAGTATTGTTGATTTTATGATAGAAGGGGGAGGTTTTGTGCTGGGGGGTATTAGCGTACAAATTAGTCCTGGAGGATGGTGGGGGGGGCACCAAAATTCACTTTCGCCTGTGTAGGTAAAAATCCTTGCACCGGCCCTGGGTACAGCATCGCAGAGCCGCGCAATTGTCAGTTAAAGTAACGCAGTGCTGTATCGCAAAAAATGGCCTGGTCCTGAAGGGGGTAAATCCAGAGGGCAAGTGATTAAAGTACTGGTGCCCAACAAGAGGCTCAAAGACCAAATACAGCCCTTTGGTGTTTGCAGCCTGTGCAATCAGTAGTGTTAACGCTGATTTTGTTATTGGGCTTTAATAGCAGTGAACACAGTGGGGTTGATTTACTAAAGGCAAATCCACTGTGCACTACAAATGCACTGCAAGTGCAGTCATGTAGATCTGAAGGGAAGATATGAAATGAGGGGAAGCTCTGCTGATTTGTATCACTCAATCACGTGCAATCAAAAATGCAGTTTTTTTAAAATTTTCCTTGCATGTCCCCCTCAGGTCTACAGTGACTGCACTTGCAGTGCATTTGTAGCGCACAGTGGATTTGCCTTTAGTAAATAAACCCCTATAAGTCTCATGTAACCTGTCCTCAGTCTTTTTCCACCCACGCCTGTAGCATATCCAGAGTCTGTGACAAATTTCTCCAAATAAGTCATCAGTGTCTATAACAGTTTTCTGCAGCATTACATACAGTATAATGAATATTATGTACAGAATCTCACAAAAGTGAGTACACCCCTATTATTATATCTTTTCATGTGACAACACTGAAGAAATGACACTTTGCTACAATGTAAAGTAGTGAGTGTACAGCTTGTATAACAGTGTAAATTTGCTGTCCCCTCAAAATAATCAACACACAGCCATTAATGTCTAAACCACTGGCAACAAAAGTGAGTACACCCCTAAGTGAAAATATCCAAATTGGTCCCAAAGTGTCAATATTTTGTGTGGCCACCATTATTTTCCAGCACTGCCTTAACCCTCTTGGGCATGGAGTTCACCAGAGCTTCACAGGTTGCCACTGGAGTCCTCTTCCACTCCTCCATGATGACATCACAGAGCTGCTGGATGTTAGAGACCTTGCGCTCCTCCACCTTCCATTTGAGGATGCCCCACAGATACTCAATAGGGTTTAGGTCTGGAGACATTCTTGGCCACTCCATCGCCTTTACCCTCAGCTTCTTTAACAAGGTAGTGGTCATGGAGGTGTGTTTGGGGTCATTATCATGTTTGAATACTGCCCTGCGGCCCAGTCTCCGAAGGGAGGGGATCATGCTCTGCTTCGGTATGTCACAGTTCATGTTGTCATTCATGGTTCCCTCAATGAACTGTAGCTCCCAAATGCCGGCAGCACTCCTGCAGCCTCAGACCATGACACCCCCACCACCATGCTTGACTGTAGGCAAGACGCACTTGTCTTTGTACTCCTCACCTGGCTGCCGCCACACACACTTGACACCATCTGAACCAAATAAGTTTATCTTGGTCTCATCAGACCACAGGACATGGTTCCAGTAATCTGTTTGTCTTCAGTAAACTGTTTGCAGGCTTTCTTGTGCACCATCTTTTAGAAGAGGCTTCCTTCTGGGACGACAACCATGCAGCCCAATTTGATGCAGTGTGCGGTGTATGGTCTGAGCACTGACAGGCTGACCCCCCACCCCTTCAACTTCTGCAGCAATGCTGGCAACACTCATACATCTATTTCCTAAAGACAACCTCTGGAAATGATGCTGAGCATGTGCACTCAACTTCTTTGGTCGACCATGGCGAGGCCTGTTCTGAGTGGAACCTGTCCTGTAAAACCGCTGTGTAGTCTTGACCACCATGCTGCAGCTCAGTTTCAGGGTCTTGGCAATCTTCTTGTAGCCTAGGCCAGGGATATGCAATTAGTGGACCTCCAGCTGTTGCAAAACTACAAGTCCTATCATGCCTCTGCCTCTGGGTGTCATGCTTGTGGCTGTCAGAGTCTTGCTATGCCTCATGGGACTTGTAGTTCTGCAACATCTGGAGGTCCGCTAATTGTATATCCCTGGCCTAGGCCATCTTTATGTAGAGCAGCAATTCTTATTTTCAGATTCTCAGAGAGTTCTTTGCCATGAGGTGTCATGTTGAACTTCCAGTGACCAGTATGAGAGAGTGAGAGCGATAACACTAAATTTAACACACCTGCTCCCTATTCACACCTGAGACCTTGTAACACTAACGAGTCACATGACACTGGGGAGGGAAAATGGCTAATTGGGCCCAAATTGGACATTTTCACTTAGGGGTGTACTCACTTTTGTTGCCAGCGGTTTAGACATTAATTCTGTTTTAATTCCTCCTGTACAATACTAATCTCCCCATCACCATGCAATGCAGATGATGAACAATGGCAGGCATGGTTGTAGCCCAGTCTGGGTGACAACCATGGCTTCCTCCATAGATACATTGGAGGAGTGAACGTAACCACCCTGGGAAAAGCATTGCATTGATGAAGTATTTAAATGTTTTTGTCATCGCACACAACGCAATGCTTTGGACACATAACTCACCAGCTTCTTTATTAGGTACACCTGTTGAGTTGCTTGGTAACACAAATTGCTAATCAGCCAATCACATGGCAGCAAATCAATGCATTTGGGCATCTAGATGTGGTGAAGACAACTTGCTGAAGTTCAACCCGAGAATCAGAATGGGGACGAAAGGGGATTTAAGTGACTTTGAACGTGGCATGGTTGTTGGTGCCAGATGGGCTGCTCTGAGTATTTCAAAAACTACTGATCTAGTGGGATTTTCACGCACAACCAATTCTCAGGTTTACAGAGAATGGGCAGAAAAAGATAAAATATCCAGTGGGTGGCAGTTATGCAGAGGAAAATGCCTTGTTGTCAGAGTTCAGAGGAGAATGGTCAGACTGGTTCAAGATGATAGAAAGGCAACAGTGACTCAAATAACCACTCATTACACCCAAAGTATGCAGGATACCATCTATGAACACACAACACATCCAACCTTTAAGTAGATGGGCTACAGCAGCAAAAGACCACATCGGTTGCCACTCCTATCAGCTAAGAACAGGAAACTGAGGCTATAATTGGCACAGGCTCTCCAAAATTGGACAATAGAAGATTGGAAAAACGTTGTCTGGTCTGATGAGTCTCAATTTCAGCTGCGACATTCAGATGGTAGGGTAAGAATTTGGTGTAAACAACATGAAAGCATGGGTCCATCCTGCCTTGTATGAATGGTTCAGGCTGGTGGGGGTGTAATGGTGTGGGGGATATTTTCTTGGCACACTTTGGGCCCCTTAGTACCAATGGAGCATCGTTTAAACTCCACGGCCTACCTGAGTATTGCTGCTGACCATGTCCATCCCTTTATGACTGCAGTGTCCCCATCTTCTGATGTCTCCTTCCAGCAGGATAATGCACCATGTCACAAAGCTCCAATCATCTCACCACTGGACAATGAGGTCACTGCACTCCAATGGCCTCCACACTCCCCAGATCTCAATCCAATAGAGAACCTTTGGGATGTGGTGGAACGGGAGATTCACATCATGGATGTGCAGCTGACAAATCTGCAGCAACTGTGTGATGTTATCATTGTCACTATGGAGCAAAATCTCTGAGGAATGTTTCCAACACCTTGTTCAATCTATGCCACCAAGAATGAAGGCAAAAGGGGTTCCAACCCGGTTCTAGCAAGGTGTACCTAATAAAGTGGCTGTTGAGTGTAGATTGCAATAGCATTTGCTGTGTTTTTGACCTGGACTTTTGTTAATCAATACAGATCAATGCAGCTTAATGCACTAGATGTGAATAAGTGCTAATATTGTTAGTGCAAATTGTGTGTAACTGGTAAAAAAAAATTATTAAAAAAACATCATTGCGTCAGACAGCTCCGCCTCCTATTTTCAGTCTGGGCCAATGTTTGGCTTTCGCAAAGCTTGCTCCTGACTGCTCTTTTTGTATTCCTTCATGCAGCCTCTACAGGTACTCTTTGCAGGAGAGGCCACACACCCAAACTTCTACACAACTACCCATGGTGCCTACATGACTGGGGTGCGGGAAGCCAATCGCCTCTTACAGCTGTACGAGTTCAAGGCCAACCCCCGTCTATAATTCACCCTGCAATCAACATATCTCCAAGAAGACCACACCGTGTACCTTCAGATGTGCTTCAAAGGGAACCTGTGACTTCAACATATTTCATTGATTTGTATTAAAGATGCACTTTAAAGGTGCAACTATTTATTCTCTGTATATTCATTTAATTTACAGGTCTCTAGCCAGGTCTGATTGTGCTAATGCCACAAAAAAGCCCAGTGAGGCATGTCAAGGTGTTGTTAGGCATATTGTAACCGGGCTTTTTGTGGCATTGGTGCAGTAACTTAACCATACAAATCATTTTTGTTTAAGTGTCCATTGTATTGTGCTCCTTAAAAACAACCACATTGTCTTTTTCCAGAGCAGCCTGTATTTCTCCTGAGATTACCTGTGGGGTTTTCTTTGCATCCCAAAACTTTCTTCTGGCAGTTGTGGCTGCAATCTTTCTTGGTCTACCTGACCTTGGCTTGGTATCAAGAGATCCCCGAATTTTCCACTTTTTAATTAATGATTGAACAGTACTGACTGGCAAATTTATGTCTTTGGATATGTTTTTATATGCTTTTCCATCTTTTCCTATTCCTTCTGTATTGAACTGTATTGTAATTGTACATTGCATCCCTTCTTTATTGTAAAGCACTGCGCAAACTGTTGGCACTATATAAATCCTGTATAATAATAATAATCATATAAAGTTCCATTACCTTTTTACGCAGGTCTTTTGACCGTTCTTTTCTGCTCCCCATGGCTCAGTATCTAGTCTGCTCAGTGCATTCATGTGAGAAATTTACAATTTATACACAGACACTAATTGCAATTTAACCGCTTGCCGACCACCCACTGCAGTTATACTGCGGCAAGGTGGCTCAACTGCATGAATCACCGTACTGGTACGGGGATTCGTGCACTAGCTTCCGGCTGCACACACCGATTGGCCAGCAGGGCAGCCAATCAGCGGGTCTGGCGGACTTGATGTCCTCTGGCGGCCCACGAATCTTCTTCGCAGAGACAGAACGGGGATCTGCCGAAGTGAACAAGGCAGATCTCCATTCTGACAGGGGATTACACTAAGATCTTGTCTTTCTGCTATGCAAGAAGATGGATCTCTGTGTTATCCCAGGCAGCTCATCACCCATACAGTTAGTAAACACACCCAGGGAACACAGCTAACCCCTTGATCGCCCTGATGTTAACCCCTTCCCTGCCAGTGGCATTAGTATAATGTCAGTGGAAATTTCTAGCACTGATCACTGTAATGTCACTGGTTCCTAAAAATGTCAGGTGTCCGACCTGTCCGCCACAATGTCACAGTCCCATCAAAAATCACTGATCATCGCCATTACTAGTAAAAAAATATATATATAAATAAAAATACCATAAATATGTCCCCTATTTTGTAGACACAGACCAATCAATATATGCTTATTGGGGGTCTTTTTACCAAAAATAAGTAGCAGAATACATATTGGCCTAAATTGATGAAGAAATTAGATTTCTTACATTGTTTTATAGCAGAAAATTAAAAATATTGTTTTTTTTTTCAAAATTGTCGCTATTTTTTTGTTTATAGCGCAAAAAATAAAAACCACAGAGGTAATCAAATACAACCAAAACAAAGCTCTATTTGTGGGAAAAAAGGACAACAATTTTTATTTGGGTACAGCGTCGCACAACCGCGCAATTGTCAGCTAAAGTAATGCAGTGCCGTATCGCAAAAAATGGCCTGGTCATTAAGGGGGTAAAACCTTCCGGGGTTGAAGTGGTTAAGAAGCCACAGATATGGGAAATCACGCTTTAATTTCCATTTTAACATGTGTGTCGCCTTGTGTGTCTGTACCAAGGCCAACCATACCAACGGATGGAAACCTTTGATCAGGGCCATTTGGGTGATTTCTGTTATCATTAGGAAAAGGAGCCAAACAACTATGTGATAATAAATGCCTTCATATGTACACTATCCTTAAATAAAAGCTTTTTGGCATGATCATTCATATTTGCATACCAAAGGTTCATGAATCCTGCCAGGGGATGCAAACTTTTGAGCACAGCTGTATATAGAGAGACAATTGCTTTCTTCTAAAGATTTTGTGTCTTTGTACGATCACGGATCAGGCTTGAGTTCTGTGATCCGTCATTCTTCTTTTAGCCCCAGGTCCACATTTTATTGAGCAGGTCCTACCATAACTTCTTCACACTTCTTAAGAGATGTATTGCCACTGGAGACCAGTTCATGATGCTAGAAAAGGATCTGCTAGGCATTCTGGCCTTTGTCCTTCGACACCCCCCAATAAAGGGTTGATTAAAAAGTGAAGAAGATATAAAGTTGACATGTCTCCTATATCTTGTCAAGAAAGAAATAAGGATTGCTGTCTCCACCCTGCTAATTTGCCATGAGCGTGTTCCTGTATACAATGCATTCCAGTATCAGCAAATTTAATCGGGAATACTCTGAGACACACAATGGAAGTAGCGGTACATGGAGGAGACAGATGGGGATGTTCACAGCAACAGCAAAGCTAATTTGTTTTCTGAATCGAGGTGGTAGCTGTGCGGTAGATCCAGGGGAATACGCCTGTGGGTCAAAGCGATGATCGTAACGGAGTATAAGAACAAATGAAGAAAACGCCAATGTATCATATATGCAGAAGATCCTGCAGCATTCATAAAGATGAATAGTTTGAGAAAGATAGGACATGTAGAGGTAAGGAGAAGTGGTAACAAAATGAAATATTATTGCCAAGGAAAGATTATATTGATTGGCGTTAGAGAAATTACACCATATGATTAAAATGTGGCTTTCCCTATGGCAGCGGTTCTCATCTCCTGTCCTCAGGACCCACCAACAGGCCAGGTTTGCAAGATAACTGAAATTCATCACAGGTGATATAATTTGCTGCTCAGTGATTGCAGTATTCTAGTCTGCCTCTCCCCAAGGTAATACTTAAAATCTAGCCTGTTAGTGGGTCCCGAGGACAGGAGTTGAGAACCACTGCCCTATGGCCTTGTTGGATATCCCATTCCAAAGCCATGAGCATTAGTATGAAGTTGGACCCCTTTATAGTCTATGCCAGGGTTTCGTGGAACCCTAGGGTTCCTCCAGAGGTTGCTAGGGGTTCCTTGAGCAATGGTCAATTTCTACCTCTCAGATAAATTCCCAATGACATCATTGATCTTTTTAGCTATCTGTAAGGGGTAATTCTTCCCAATGACCACAAGTGTAAGGAGCATTCTTCCCATTGACCATCACACTAATGTATCAGGAGTTGTAGAGTTTTAATTTTTAGCAGGGCTTCCCTGAGACCGGAGAATTATTTCAAGGGTTCCTCAGTGTTGAAAAGGTTGAGAAAGGCTGCCCTAGGGGCTTCCAGGATGGAGAAGGATCTGGGGGTCCTAGTAGAAGACAGACTGAGCAGTAGCATGCAGTGTCAAGCTGCGGCTACCTTCGTCAGCAGAATAGTAGCATGCATCTTACGCCAGAGATAAAACGATTATTCTGCCACTTTATAAAACTCTGGTTCGGCCGCATCTGGAGTATTCCGTCCAGTTCTAGTAAACAATAAACAAAAGTGTGTAAATAAATTCAAAAAAAAGAAAGAAAAAACTTACTAGATCAAGGTTCTAGGTCAGTGTCAGGGTTAGTTTTAGGGTCAAAGGATCAGAGTCTGTATATTTTGGCTAGGATTTTTTTTTTTTCTTTAAAGCATTGTTTAACCACTTGCCAACCGCAGTCTGATGGCGACAGCGTGGCTCGTTATCGCAAACCGCCGTCATATGACGGCGGCTGCGATAACTAGTGCTGTGAGCGCGTGCCAATGGTCCCAAAAAAGTGTCAAATTGGTCCGACATGTCCGCTGCAATATTGCAGTACCGCTAAAAATCGCAGATCGCCGCCATTACTAGTAATAAATTAAAAAATAATAAAAACCTCAGAAATTAATTCTCACCGTCCGTAAACGCAGAAACCAATCAATAAACGCCGATTGCAATTTTTTTCTTACCAAAAATATGAGGAAGAATATAAATCGGCCAAAACCGATGGAAAAAAATGTTTTTTTATATTTTTTTTTTTTTTGGATTTGTATTTTAGCAAAAAGTAAGAAATTAGTTTTCTTTTGCAAAATTGTCGCTCTTCTTTTGTTTATAGCGGTGATCAGAAATGATGCAGAGGGGATCAAATACCACCAAAAGAAAGCTCTATTTGTGGGGGAAAAAAGACTCACATTTCGTTTAGGTACAACGTCGCACGACCGCGCAATTGTCAGTTAAAGCGATGCAGTGCGGAATCGCAAAAAGCGCTCTGGTCCTAAAGTGGGAAATCCTTCCGGGGCTGAAGTGGTTAAATTGTTATCAGTGTCAGTTTGTTTTAGGTAGGATAAAAAAAGCAAAATGCACACTACTGTTTCTGGGCCGTACTATGAGTACAAACACACACGTGTGGTATCGCTGTGAATGTCAGGAGCAGCAGAATTAATTTTGGGTTGTTTTTTTGGTGGTTTACTGGTCCAAATCATTTGGTGGAGGGGGGATTATGGTGTGGGGTTGTTTTTCAGGGGTTGGGCTCAGCCCCTTATTTCCAGTGAAGGGAACTCTTAAGGCGTCAGCATACCAAGACATTTTGAACAATTTCATGCTCCCAACTTTGTGGGAACAGTTTGGGGATGGCCCCTTCCTGTTCCTACATGACTGTGCACCGTGCACAAAGCAAGGTCCATATAGACATGGATGAGTTTGGAGTGGAGGAACTTGACTGGCCTGCACAGAGTCCTGACCTCAATCCCATAGAACACCTTTGGGATGAATTAGAGCGGAGACTAATTCTACTATATGGCAAATGAAGTTTAACATTGAAAAATGTAAGGTAATGTACTTGGGGGTTAAATATATAAAGACTCAATAGGGGGAGAACCCCAAGGGCAGGGTTTCTCAACCAGGGTTCCTCCAGAGGTTGCTAGGGGTTCCTTGAGCAATGGTCAAATTCTAACTCTCAGATAAATTCCCAATGATACCATTGATCTTTTTAGCTATCTGTGGGGGGGGACGGTAATTCTTCCCATTGACCATCACACTAATGTATCATGAGTTGTAGACTTTTAATTTTTAGCAGGGGTTCCCTGAGACCAGAGAATTGTTTCAAGGGTTCCTCGGTGTTGAAAAGTTTGAGAAAGGCTGCCCTAGGGGAAGGATCTGGGGGTCCTAGTAGAAGACGGGCTGAGCAATAGCATGCAGTGCTGCGGCTAGCAACGTCAGCAGAATAGTAGCATGCATTAAAAAAGGAGCTTACTCCAGAGATAAAACGATTATTCTGCCACTTTATAAAACTCTGGTTCGGCCGCATCTGGAGTATTCCGTCCAGTTCTGGTCACCAATCCTCAGAAGGGATGTGCTGGAGCTGGAGAGCGTTCAGAGAAGGGCAACTAAATGAATATGGAGACTGGAGGACCTCAATTATGAGGAACGACTACAAGCGCTAAATTTATTCTCCTTGGAGAAAAGACGCTTGAGAGGAGATATGATAGCGATATACAAATATCTCAATGGTGATCCTAGCGTAAGTATGAAACTTTTCAGTCCCAGGGCGTGTAAGAGGACACGGGGCCTCGCGATCACACTGGAAGAGAAGCGGTTTAACCTTAAGTTGCGTAGGGCTTTTTCACTGTCAGGGCAGTAAGGATGTGGAACTCTCTTCCACAATCGGTAGTGTTGGCAGGCAGTATGGATAGTTTTAAAAGACTCTTGGACATGCATCTTAGCGAAAACAATATACGAGGATATGGGGAATGATTTTTCTACACACACACCTGCACAGGTTGAACTGGATGGACTGTTGTCTTTATTCAACCTTAGCAACTATATAACTATGAATACGAGCCAAGCCATTTCATCCACATCAGTGCCTGACCTCAAAAATGTGCTTCTGGAAGAATGATCAAACATTCCCATAGACACTCCTAAACCTTGTGGACGGCCTTCCCAGAAGAGTTGAAGCTGTTATAGCTGCAAAGGGTGGACCAACTCAATACTTAACCCTATGGACTAAGACTGGGATGCCAATACTTTTGGTAGTATGGATCTTAGCGTGGTTGGTGGGCCCATGTTGCTCATATATGCGTCCATGATGCACCCCTGTTCTGTGATGGGAGCGCACTCCTAGGACACTGACCAAGTTGTCACCAACAGCTCCCAGTCACCATTTATGATGATGTATGGAGGGATCATGTGACCTCTGTGATAGCCAATAACAGCAGTCACATAATCAGGAACCGCCACCTCTGCCTCCAATCATTTAGAACCCCTTAAAGAGTCAGTGGGGGGCCGCGGCATAGGGTTAGGTCAGCCATTAGAGGGAATCACCTAAACTCTCAAACCTTTTATCCATGCAAGAATGAAATGTATTTCTCTGAAGCCTATATCTGATTATTATTTTGAAAAAAATATATATATATAAACTGATTATGCTTTTTGCAAATAGGCTTTTTTGTTTTATGTTTAAATTAAACTATAACGTTGTAAACGCAAATCTAATTAAATTGAATGTAATACTATTATAATGACATTTCCATTTAAGCATGCAGCCGGTTCTGATTTTCAACAATTGACAAAAAATTGTAATTTTCTTTGCCGTGCAACTATAGCAACAGCATTCTGTTTGTGGAAACCTTTTTTTCACGGATCGTCTCCCCCCTGCTCTTGTATTTAGACAATTGCCTACCCCAGATGTTTACATGGAGATTAAAGTGAATGCGCTGGTTTTGTACATATTTTCTGTCCTTGATTAATATGGTTAGGACTAAAACAATACATTTTATTTATTTGTGGTCCAGTAAATATGAAACATCGCACAATTATATTTTTAATTTTATTTTTGAGCCACCAAGTGGAACCATAGGCTTATTTTTTCACATTTTCCTGTATCTCTTTTTATCTTTCTGTTAATTTTTTGCAAGCTAAATTGTACACACACAAGTGAATGTGTCAGAGCAGTGACTCCATCATTGGTCGCGTAAGTGAAATTAGAGGTACATTTGTAGACCCCATCCGTTAACAGATTTATGTTCTCGTCCCCCCTCTGCTAGGCACTTTTTTTCCAAAGGTGTTTGT